>PVJA010008443.1:0-49323 GCA_004027025.1 Myocastor coypus
ATATATATATATATATATATATATATATATATATATATGCTATGCAATGAGAAATATCCTACATAAAACTGTCATACAGATTATTTAAATTAATTTTGGACCTATAGAACTTTACGTCAGAAAAGGGCTTTATATCATGTGATACCACATAAAAATTTATGTTTCAAGCATAAAGAAATAAGAGGTTTCAAATTTAACATCTGTATTGATGTCACATTAATTTTACTTATGAAACCAATTCAAGTACTGCTTATAATTTTTAGATCTCTGCTAAACCCAGAACATAGGGAAATAAACTGCAAAAAAGAGAGATGTTTTTCTAGGTAGAAAACCAGTCAAAGGCTGGCCAAATAGCCCAGTGGACTAAAGCGCCTGCTGAGCGCAGGCACTGGGATTCAGTCCCTGGAATGCTGTGCAGAGCCAGCTCCACCTCCGGGGAGCACTGAGAGGGTGATTGAGACTGCTGGTGGTGGTGCGGGTGTGTAATCCCAGGGACTGAGAGGCTGAAAACAGGAGGCTCGCTAAAAGTCAGATCTGTGTAGTGAGACCCAGGAGACCCTGTACTAAACATATGAAGAAAAAAAAAAAAAAAAAGAAAAAGAAAGAAAGAAAAAAGAAAGCCAGTAAGTTCATAGAGGCCTACCCTACAGAAGTCCTCAATGAGAATCATGTACACAGCACTACCATAATCTCTCTATCATGTTGCTGTTATGGTAATGCCTGTGGTATCATGTTAAACATGCACAAAACAATATACACCCTTGCAAATAATATACTACATACATAGCACATAATAAAATATATATTCCCAAATATGTACTTTTTAAGCATCTAAAAAGTGTAAATTCACATTGGTGTGTGACCACTACCATGATTTATCTTCATAATTTTAATCCACCTGGGCAGAAAATCTGTCTAAATATTTTATAAATTTACATGGAAGACAAGCAAGGAAAATTATATTCTCTTTATCCCTGTCTGTTTCAGAATCTAAGTTAAAGTTCCAAGGTTGTATTAGTTTGTTTCCCAGTGCTGTAATGAAACACTTCAAGCTAAGTATTTATTAAGTAAGCAGGTTTATTTAGCTCATCAATTTGGAGATTGAAGAGCACTTTCCAGCTCTTGTGGGGACCTTAGAGTGGATGCCAAGAAGTGCCTGTAACAGGCTGAACAGCCTATTGTCTTCCCTAGACAGCCTATAATTACAAACTTGATGTTTTTGACCTTTTCATCCCACAGTCTGAATGGATAAATCAATTCACTTTAAAATAACAAAATGAGGGAGAAATTTCCCAGTGAAACAGATGCAAGAGAGACAGAGACCCTATAAGAAAATTGTTAATACCTTCTTAAGGGGATTATGGCCCATGGCCTAATGGCCTACCACTTAACATCACTTCTTAAATATTATATTATTTAACCTCCTCAGACTGTGAACTCTGCTTCCAACACATGTCCTTTTGTGAGACAAACCCAAATGACATCCAGAGCATGATGGTGGCTCTGCAAGACTTAATAGTGACATAGGGGAATGAAATTCTCAAACTGAAAGGTATCTGGGATGAGTTTACCTTCTCCAAAACTGAAGAATGAATTTTAGGAACAGACATTAAGAGCATACCATTTACTGCAGAAAGAAAGCTTCTGTCTGAGAGAGAGGGACTGAAGGGAGACCTGAGTAGGTTGTTCCTAGAAAGCTGTCTCTTCCAGGGACTTGTATAACGTAAACCTATGTGGTGAGGTGGGATTAAGGTGAAGAGCATGAGAACTTTCCTAGGTAGCCATCAAGTGGACAAAACTATAGTCAACCAATGAGATTGTAAGCACCACTGCTCAGGTAAAACTGATTAAATCCAGGACCAAATAGGGACAAGAGTCGCATAGTGAGTGGGCAGGAACATACAATAGGAATTTATCTGGTAGCCAGCTGGTCGCAGTTGGATTAGTGACTGTTTCTGGCTTCCTGAAGGTAATAATCAATCCCAGAAGCTTATCTTTAGGGAGGTAAGCATTTGTTCAATCTTTGGTCTTTAGGTCTGGCACCTGGCAGGAGCATTTGACTCTCTCACAGCTGCAATTTTTCTTATCACCTAGGCTGTGTCCTTCAGGGCCTAGCCCTGTCTGAATACCCAAAACATTTCTGTCTAATTCAGTTGCCTACAACAACAGGAAAGTCATTTCAAGACAGATTCCTATTAGGAAAGAAGATTCAGTGAGCGTGATTGCCAGAAAATAACCACAGTCCCAAGATAATCATTTGCCTTAAGATAAAAGCAGGAAATAGAACTTGGATACCTCTGATCTTTTATATCAAAGTTTTCCTTTCCTGTAAGGCTGAGTTTATCACTGTGGCCCACAGGAATGAGTTGCTTGACAATATAATGCAGTTTTCCAGGTCCAGTGTGAGACCAGTAGGACAGAGTCTCTTTGGGAAGGAAGTAAAAAAAAGACTCCAAATTGATGCATGATTTTAACTGGATCCTAGGTGATAGTGTTTGGCACAAAAGTTTGACAAACTCTAATATCTTGAACTTTTCTCTTTGGATATTCTTTTTTCTTCTCTTTGCCCACCCCCAATTCAAGATCTCTCCTATGCTCAATATTTTCATGCTTTGTTCCACTTCCTAAATGTTTCATTAAATCATCCTGCCTGATGAGAGAGGAAATTATCAAGTAAAAGGAGTTACAAAATTTTAGCCTCATAACAAACCCATACACTCACTGCTAATGTAGTATTTTCCACAGTAACATAGAGAAATAGTTGGTCAAAGACAGAATTCTCTTGCTTTCCTAGCTGACTAGAAGAGAATAAGATATATACACTGATTCTTTTTCTTGACTGGTGAGTTGGCTTTGGCATTATTCACACATAATCAATGGCGTAAGGGACATAAACAAGTGAAAAATGTCAACTTCCTGTTAACATTTAACAAGTTAAAAAATGTTAACTTTATCTCACAGAATAAAATTGAAAATTATTCCACTATAGAATTTAATGATTACGTTGTATTTTTCTAGTAATCTGTAGGTTGAAATTTGTAGAGCAGTTGCTTGGAAAATATATCCAGAGCATTGAGACATGCCATTGATAATTTATATCCATATTCACAAGCTCCATTCTTTGTAATTCATAGTGTATCTTTTAAACCTCATAATCTTTATACTTTATCTCCATTATTAAATGATAGAATATCAGAAGTAAAGAGTTATGTGTCTTTTGTAGCTCTTGGGCAAAAGCATACATGATGATAGAAGAAAAGATGAAAGAAAAACCTTAAAATATATATTTAATTTTCAGTAGTGCTCAAATCTTGAACTTCGGCCTCCTTCACAAAACAAAACAAAGCAGGTCTCACAAAGAACACACACGTACAAAATCATTGTCGCTTTGCATTTCCAGATGCAGTGCAGCACTCTACTAGGTTTTACTTTTATTTCAATGGCTTCATTTCTAAATTGAATTAATTTACATTTGCTATTCTTCAAAGAATGCCAATGTTTGCTGTCAACTTTTGAGGAAAGCAATATTGTGCAAATTACCTCCTTAAAAACACATGCTTAAAATATCTAAGCAAGCACTCTGCACAGTGCATCCTTTTATATTCGACCTTCACTGTACATCTTTCATTTTCTGCCTCTCATTAGATGCTTTTTTTAATTATAAAAGCTATTTCAGGAATAATTAAGAACTTCACTTTCAGGAACAGTGATGTAGTTTATCTAGCCATCTATGGAATGTTTTATTGTGAATGCATTATTTCTTGTATGGCTAACCTTTTGGACAGGAAAGAAGTGAAAATGATGACATTCATTTCACTTGTGACTCTTCAGTACAAGTACTATTTATTAAATGGAAAGACTTTGTATGGCTTTAGTTAAAGAACACAGGCAAGTACAGTGCCAAATATAGTCTGCCAGTTACAATGTGCACTGTACATTTAATACTTTGGATATTGAATTAAAATTTGAGTATTTGTAATATGATGGGATATTTCTTTTAAAAGCAGGACTATACTGGGGCAGGTAAGTGCAATGTTAAATTTAGGAAGTAAAATTAAACTATCAGTATGTTAGTGCATGATATAACATCAATAAAATAGAATACAAATCAAGTTGTCATAATTGTTCATGTAAGGTAAAGATCACCAATTTTATATAGAAATCAAACTTGTGTAATCATCTGAGAAGTATAGAAGAGCTACCTACAGTTAGATACACAGATACTGCACAGTGTTTCAGAGAAGATCATAGAGTAAACTGGTCTATTAAAGAGTCTGCTACTATCTGATGAAAAATCAGCTTCATATTTAAAGATAGCATGCTCTTATACTAATGAACCTGGTATAACTATGCTATGCCACCTCGCACAGAGGCAGGGTCAAACCAAAAGAGTGTAATTCATATATAAGTTGCCTTTCCTCTTACTGAGACATAATACAAGATGCATACAACTAAAATTTAAAAAAAAGTTAAATGAGCTCATGATTCTGGAGAGTCATTACATGGTTTGTAGTCTCCAAGTCAGAAAACTCATGGCAGAGTGGCATGGAAAGGTGAATCTGCTTTGCCTTGCAATACCTACAAACAGAAGAGGGAAGTATGGTAGAAGGGCTTGGACAAGGAACCCCAAGATCATTCTACTATGACCCACTTGAACACACAGGTATGCTTTACTCATCTGCTGGGTATGTTACTCAGTGATACTGATATATCAAGTTTAATGATCACAGTCTCTACCTTTAGACTATCTTTCAAATAATCCTAACAACCTTGTTTGAGAGCCATGCACACACATGTGTGTGAGTGCAAGGGCACACTAGTAATTAACCTAGGACATCATGTGTAATAGGTGTGTGTGGGCTACACTTGTAAGTAACCCTTGCTATAGCAACATCTGTCTATATAATGTGTTCCTTACAATAAAAAAAAATTTATTATACTCTAAGGATGCCCTGAGTTCAAATGAAAACTTTAATGATATAAACTGGTAGGTCCTCACAATAGAAATCATTTTAGTCTGAGGCACAGAGGAGCTGAATTTTGGGTTTATTTTCTACAATGTGCTCTTATTTAAAAAATATACTCATACTTTAACATTTTATCTGTGACCTTAAAATCACTGTAATAGTCAAATATTTTTTAAAGTCAAGAATTTTTTTCTTTCACAAAAAGTTATTTTACAGTCTTGTAACTTTCTAGTTGTATCTCTGTCTTTTGCCTTCTGGCATTTGCATTTAGGTAAGACACTGAATCATCATCTCATACATGTGAGGCCAGCATTTTTATCCTGTAAGAGCAAAGACTAAAAAAAAAAAATTCTCAAGTACACTGAGTTTTAGAAACAGTGTTTGGCTATTCCATTATGTGATGTTCTAGGCGTATGAAATACACAGCAGGCATGAAGAACTACACAAAATAGAAAATGTGTCATATAATAATTTTTTCTCAATATAGGATTTATTTATAAAATATACACAGATACACAAATGTATGCATGCCAATGAAGTGATGTTGATAGTTCAGTATGTGTATATGTGTAATGCCTTAATCAGGATGAACATAATGTCTCTTCAATCATTTGTCAGTTCTTCAGAGTGGAATAACACACCAAAACTTCTTGTTTCTGTCTATTCATCACTTAGTACTGACAGGTCATCCTTTCCCTTCCCTCCTAACTCTTCTCGCAGTCTCTGATAAGCACCACTGTACTCTCAACTATGATGAGGTCACCATGTATAAACTGTACTATGAGTGAGGCAGTAGGTTGTTCCACTTAACATTCAGATCTCTGGATCTTTGATATTTATTTATTTATTTGTTTGTTTGTTTATTGTGGTGCCAGGGATTGAACTCAGGGCTTTGCACTTGCCAGCCAAGCACTTATTCCACTGAGCTATCTCCCTGGCCCTTTTGATTTTTTTAAAATACCAAGATTGTATTTTTTGTTAGATGACTAATTTCATATTGATTCTGTGTTGGAATGATAGTATAACGGATAAGTAAAATATTATTAAATTAATTTTATGTTCTTGTCTTTCTTCTTTTCTCATGTTGGTACTAAAAATTCAGACAGAATATTCAGCTGGCCTTATTTTGGACTGGAGCAACAAAATAAATTACTCATGCTAGCAACATTGGGTATAGCTATGAAGAGATAAATAAGCATATTCATGTGAATAAATGCATAAACGTTAAAAAGTGAGGGAAACAATATAAATAACAACAGCTGATATGTAAGTGTGCTGAATGCTTTATGGAATTTTATCATTGATAATCACAAGCATTATATTATGCTCACTGTACAAATGAGAAAGCAAAGGAAATAATAATCACAAAGTTATGTATGCTTCAACCTATAACAGGAGTTTTACCAACAAATGTCCACCTCAATCAAAGTCTAGGTCTGGTCTTTGACTATGCAAGCCTCTCTTTTCTCCCAGAGCATTTTCCCACTTACCATACAATCTTTTGTTCCTATTTGCCTTCTAATAACCAGCTTCTCTTTTGCAAAAATTTTCTGAATTCACTACAATCAGTACTATCAGTCTAAAAGTAAACAGATTTTTACTTGTATGAAACATTCGAATTCCACCCAACTTATCAGATCTCTTTTGGGATTATACCAGGAATTGAACTCAGAACCTCACAATTGCCAGCCAGGCACTGCTTCACTGAGCTAATCCCTAGCCCGACTTCTCAGTTTTATAAAGACAGAGACCCTGTGTCTTATTTATTTTGTGTTGTCTGCAAAAGCTTACACAGCATATAATCAAAAATATCTATTAAATGAATATACAGGAAATACAAAGGCTTGGTATGCAGACAGTGTTGTGTTTGATGCCTTGAATGATGATAAGGTACACGGAACTTTAGTAGGAATTAGATGGAAATTTCCTTTTGCTAGGAATGTCCATTCCTACTTTTTTATATAAAGCGTGTGCTGGACCTAGGCCCAGTTCTGATTAGCCAGTCACAAGATGTAAGATTCATAAAATTGAGGGCTTTTTTTAGTTCAAAGTCACAGTCATGTAATTACATTTAGAAACTCTTGTGAGAAATACACAATATAGTTACAAAAATATTTCTATTCCTCCTTATATTTTTGTCCAGATTTACCACCCAAATTGTAATTGAGCTGTACTACTGATAAAAAGCACACTAAATCTGCAAAATAGGTTTATTTTAATCAAAAGAAAATGCTTGAAATATAATACTCTTTGCTTTCTAAAATAACATAGTTTTTCAAATAACAATGTGACTATTTTTCTTTGCTGGAGCACTAGTCATGAAAGTGCCACTTTTATCATCTTATCCAACTGGGATGTCATTATTTTATCCTAAATCTAAGTACATCAATTTGTGCTAACACTTAAATAATGGATGAGCACCCATAGACTCTCGCTGGGTACAATGCTAGCTGTGACACTATGAGGTACCTACTAAATTATAATATTCCAATCCAGAACTACAGTCATGATAAAAGACACATTAAGCCAGGTATGTACACTGCAGGATACTCCTTGCTTTCCTTATTGGGGGAGTATTTTATACTGCGTGGCTCTTTGCAGGTCTGTTGACAGGTATCATAGTCAGTATAGTAGATAGAACAGTGACTATCACACCACTGAGATTTTGACAGAAGTAAATCTTGGAAGTATGAGACCATCTTTTACACTACAGGATGATCTGTAGCATACCTGACTTGTGTCCATTACATTCAAGAACTACAACCACCTTTTCCATCACAGAGTACACTGACAATGTTGCAACAGGGAAAAAAATATCTTTAAGCTTCACAAATTCTGTTGGAGGTAGAGGGAAGGCTCTCTGCTTTGGCAGTTAGAACAAAAATAGGGAAAACTTGGCAAAAGATTGGCGAAATTAGAATCTTACCTTCATAACTTTGAAGCTATGTGATGTTAGACAAATCTCAGAATGCATAGCTTGGCTCATGAGTAAACCATGAATAATAACATTACGGCCTACAGAGTAGTTGTGGCAATTAAATAAAAGAAATAAAAAGTACTAGGAGAATGGCTGAAGTAGAATAAGCATTATAAATTAAGTTGTTATTATTTACATTATATTAACATTAAAACCCAAGATTTAATCTCTAGTTTGTAAGTAATATGTTACCCTCACAATTACTTAATAGCTTCAGTTCCTGTTTTCTCACTTAGACAATGTAGACCAAATATTTGCTGGTAATTTACCTTAACATAGTGTTTAAAATTTCAGGTTGTATAGTCAGATTACCTTGATGGGAATCTACGAACTAATGTCTGGGCATGGACACATCATTGAAATTAACTCTACTTTCTGAATTCACAAAACCTGAATTTTCAAATCCAAATTTTATAAAGTTCATGTGACAATTAACTGTGGTGTTATAAATTCTTATTAGTGCACTGAACAATACTCAAATGCTCCCTATAATCAATACTTGCTACTATTATTAACCTCCCTAAGTTTTAAAACATATCTATCTGTAAGCCCGAAGAGAACTAAGTCATTTAAGACCAATGAACAAAGAACTATGAAATAACCAATCCACTGCAATCATACACCTTTGGATATGAATAATGACCATGCTAATTGTGTTCTTAGACTATCCTCTGAACATGACTGTGATAGGTTCTTGGTCTTTTTGAGACAGACAGTCATAAACTATACAAATAAATTCAATATGTTGCACACTAGGGCATGTCTCACTAGGCCAGGGAACACTGCCTGGTTAAGGGCATCAGGAATCAGAGTCTCAACTTAATTCCTGTTCTCCACATTAGAAATCTACATAAATAGCTCTCCTCTTTCACACACCTTTGTATTTGAATGACTAGTGCAATACCAAAGGTACAGGGGATTCTCCATGGACATGTAGTAGATACTTTGGAATCCATTTTTCAACCCGGACTAGAATATCAAGTAGAGCTATCCAACATACATAACAGGATAATCTATAGGAAAAGGTAAGCTGCAAGAAGAGACATGTTATGCTGAGAAGCCAGTCTACTTCTAGCTACCATCAATTGTTTCTCACCTAGCATAGGCAAAGCCTTGATCCTCATAAATGTGCCTGGGGAAAATAAAAATGATAACAGTACACATGTGCACCAGAGGAGACACAGTAAGTGAAGACCCAGTATCTGCCCCTAACTCTGTAATATTTCAGCCATGAAAATGTGACAAAGTTCCAGTTTTCACTATAATAGGAGTAGTGTCAAGCATTTATGAAGCCATGAATTAATGGCAAGATTAATGCTTGAGCTTTCCACAACACATATGTTCACCTTTAGGAAACTAATGGCAGATTTTCAGAAAGGGAATGGTCAAAATGGCTCAGGGAAAGACTTGGGGACCAGTGTCAGTTATATGATGATTTAAAAATTTGAGAAGCAATGATAGACAGAACTCATGTTGAGACGAGAATACCAAGAAAGCAGAATGACAAATTATATATTGGATAGAAAATCCAGAGTACTTCCATTCTCACGAGGGCATGAAAATTTAAAGTGAAAGCCATTTAAACTAGACCTGCCAAGCAGAGATTTGTTAGAAAGAAATGAGACTGTAACTCCAGCCAGAAAAAGATGGGCAGAGCAGGCACATCTCATATGACACTTCTGACCTGAAAACAATGGCTCTCTTGAGTGTCATGTTGAGAGGAATTATGAATCAGTATCTGGGTCTAGTAGAGCATAAATTAATGCTGACTTCCATGAGACTAGAGACATAAAAGGGGTAACAACTATCTACTTGTTATGTTTGGCTTAGGAACTGAAGCAAATCATAAAATAATCTGTTTACATTCACAGTTGTACTGTAGGCCTAATTGCTGAGATCAGATGGCCTGAAAGCATAGAACACCAATGAGTTTTCTGTGCAGGCCAGAATAGTGGAATGGAGAACTTAAACCCTTTCCGAGGTTTGAGCTGTTTGTTTTAGTACTGTATCTCAGAAGGCATCTCTTCTGCAGGCTGGTCGCTACATGACCACTGGCACCACAGAGCAGTGTCAAAGAGAAAGATCAAAATGAAAATCTTGATCTGCTACATCATGAGAGTAGTTCTGGGTTTAACCAAGTCAAGTGTTTAATGTGAAGTAGTGAAGGCAATTCGTTGGATCGAGTTTCGCTATGTGAAGACACTGCTGTGAAGACACTCCCATAAGGATGGAGTGCAATACAAAGTGAAAAAATTGGAGGGTGGCTATGAATCATTCCCAAGACTGAATGTCTCTTCATGCTCCAAATTCTTTCCTACTTCATGCAGAGACTTCATAGCATATGTCGAAATCAGTGTGATTCTCAGTGAATGATCGCTTTTATAAAATTGATGCGACTTACAAAATTAGATGTGGAACAAGAAAGGCTGAAAGAGTATATTACTACATCCCAAGCTCCTCAAACGCAACTATCCATGAACCTTTCCAGGAAGCTCTTAACACCACTCTTACATCATGTCGGGACAGAACATAATTTAGAAATTTTCTGAGGCTGCAAGTCTTCTGAATTGTTACTAAAGTTATATAATTTTTGTAACTAATGGGGATCCATTTATTAGATTTGAAATGTACATGGGGAATCCAATGCTAATATTTCCTGGCTTCAGGTAATAAAGAATGCTGAAATCACACACACACACACACACACACACACACACACACACACACACTTGTACACATGGAGGGTGGAATGCAACCACTCAAGTTCAAAGGAAGAATTATATGATCTAATATACAGGTGAAATATCCAATATTGTATATGTCACTAACACAAAGAAAAGGTGCTTGAGAGGTTTGATGGCAAAGCCCAACCCTCTGCTATAGTCATTTGGGTAGGAATTTATGAGGACTGCTATTATTTCAGTTTGCCCTTTCAAAGGAGATTCACAGATTTTAAATAAACTTAAAACACCTATTTAAAATGAAAGTCAAGAAGACTCTCTGCATATGTAACATCACATTTATAAAAATAAAAAATTCAGGCCAGTAAGATAGCTCAGTGGACTAAGTACCTGATTAGGAAGAACAGCTACTGGGGTTCGATCCCTGGCACCACAGGCCATGATGTCCCTGTCCCTGGGCACGATGCACTGGCCACTAAGACTGGAAATGGTGGCACATTCCTGTAATCCCAGCAATGAGGAGGTCTGAAAACAGGATGTTCAAGTCTGAATGTATAACACAACCCTGCACCAAATACATATAAAAGAAAAAGTCATTTGGTTTATGTGTATATCTAAAAATACTATAAGTAAATTCACAAGCATGAACTTGAAAAAAATATCCCCTCTTGAAAACCTCAGTAATAAGTAGCATAATTTTTGTAAGTTTCACCATCGCAAAATGATGACTGTCAACATATCATAGTGGGAATAATAGATAACTCTTAAATAATAACATTAAATGCAATGAATATAACATAGTTCAATTCTATTCAGCTAATAACTAGTAAATTTACAGTTTAGCAAGAATAAATTTTGAAATAGTTAAGCAGGACTATTACACAAGGTTTACATTGGGCTGTTACACAATAGAAAGACATGCATTCAGGATTAGGTCAAACACATTTTACTTTTTCAAGCAGTCTACACTCTTGGTTACTATTAACTTTTAATGGTATAAAAAATGGTCTCATACATACATTATAAATTTGTTATTTAATTAAATTCACAGCAGCACAGTAAAATATGGTAGCATACTATTGATGCAGGCACATCCCTCAGATCGACTGTTCCAAGCAAGAGATTGCAGAACTTCATAATCAAACAGGATTGTGTAAAGCTTCTGAAGTTTCAAACACATTAGTTGAACTTGAAGAGTGTTTCCCAGGGCCTCCACTTCACATCTGTGCCAAAGAAACACTGGTTCTGCCACAGGACTGTGGTTACTCAGAAAATGGCAGGTGGGAGACACTTGATCCGAGATGAAATTTTCTGAACATGTTTTTCAGTGAAGTTTAAAAGGGCCAAAACCTTCTGCCAGCTGGTAATCAGAATTTAAACTCTCAGAATGGCCAACTGAAACAATCTTACATTTCTTCAACTGAGAGAGACTGAATATAAAAGTTGAAATATATATGTTTGAGAGAATAACACTGAAATAATTTATGTCAAGTTAATTACACAGAAAACTGCTGCATGGGGGGGGGGAGAAAATTAGTCACATGCACCCTGTGTGTGCAGAGGAACTCATACGGAGTAGCTTGTAAAAGCACCTCAGATTTCTAGTCCACTACTGATGTAATTTTCTGTGCCGGGGCTGAAAGAAATGATGAGAAGACCTGATGAAGTTAGCTCAGAGGACTCGCCGAGATTTCCTCCCCAGTGAGCAAAGAACTTCTGAAACACATCAGCTTTATTCAGGATAGTCAGCATGATCTGGTGCACAATAACCTCAGCAAAGGAGAACCATGTGCTGAAGCACTAATATGACCACGGTCTCATTAAAGTAAAGGAGGGCCACATGCTTAGTCATGAGCACAACCAAGCCCTCCAACAGCTTCCATCCTAGGGTTCACTCAGGGGTCAATGAATAGCATTTCAAGAAAGGGAGAGAGCAACAAATACAGAACCCACAGGTGAAGCTGCCGTACTGCAGCTGCCTCTGGGCCTCATCCATCACGCCCTGCCTTTCAAAATGCCCATCAGGCTACACAGTACAAATGTACCGATAACCTTTTTATGCACCTGTGACATGAGATAAGAAAATCCTAGAGAAAATAAAAATTAACATACCTAATTGTTTTCAGGATATATACTGAACACATAAATTGGGTATATTCACGATTTGTCTTTTCAAACAAATTAATACTCTTTTTTTTTCCTTTTTTGCGATTCTGTACTGTTTGAATTTTCAACATTATATGGGAGCTACAGTTTCATATTTTACCAGCAATCAAGATTGTTGAGCAATACTCTGGCTGTAAATTTCGGGGCTATTTGTTCTTTTATTATGAGATTTTTCTTATGTGACAAAATAAATAAATATTTCTTAAAAATAGCATTTAAGAACTCTGCATGATAGCACATGTCTGTAATCCCAGCACTGAGGAGGTTGAGACAGGAGGATTGCTGTCAGTTTGAAACTAGCCTGGAGGCTACAAAAATGTGTTTAAGGTCAGCCCCAACTGCACAGAGACCTTGTCTCCAATAAAGAAAGAAAGGAAGACACAAACTAACTACATTTCAAAAGTAAACAAAATATCTGTGTGATAAGCATAAGAATGTAGCTTAGGAAGCAGCACTTAGAATAGATATCCAATACTAATTGTAACTTGTGTGAAACTTGATCAGCCAGTGAAAATGGAATAGAACAGAAGCAACTGGGTTAAGCCTGAAATTTACAGCATACAAGGAAGAAAGAGCTGGAGACTCTGAATTTTGGCTATGTGGATGTGAATCCCAACACAGACAGCACAAATTGTCTGGACTGGTACCCTCATCTTTTAAATACACTCAATAATAGTATTTATTTCACATGGTTCTCTAGGATGCAGTTTTCATATATAAAGTGTTTGATTCACTCACTTCTACAACATAAATGCTCAAAGGATGTACCTCGCAAATACTGAAATTATCCAAGCAGCTACTCATGGTTGTCCACAGCAGCCAAAATGTAGAACAACTCAAGTGGCCACAGAGGCAGGGATAGATGCATAAGATGTGGTACTTATACAGGATGGAATGCACATTATTTCAACTCAGAAAGCAGTGCATTACTGATACACACCGCAATGTGAGTGAAAGTAAAAAAAAAAAAAAAAAAAAAAAAAAAAAAAAAAAAAAAAAAAAAAAAAAAAAAAAAAAAAAATGAGGGTAAGCGAGGGAAACCAAAGACAAATAATGACATGAGCCCATTTAAATGAAATAAAGATGATAGGTAAATACATGAAGACAAAAGGCAGACTGGTGGTTGCTAAGGTTAAAGTGTGCTGTGGAGCAGGAATGAAGACTAAATGCTTAATGGATAGGAGGCTTTACTGCAAAGCGAGGAAGCTATTTTAAAACTATAAATGAGTGGCGGTTACATTTCCCCTCAATAAAAATATAGAAAAGGTTTTTCAGTAACATAGTCATGAAGAGATGGCTGTTTCTGTGTCACACAGTCCTCATCTGCTCCTCTCTTCTCTGCCCTTCTGTCATTCATGCCCTTAGGCAGGTTGGGAGCAGAGCAGTACCACACAAGTCAGGTGCAGGAAAACTTAGGGCTATTTCTCTATTGTCTTTTCTCCAAGGTGTTCAAAGTTAACCATTTTTTTTTCTTCAGCTCAAGGATACATATGCCAAATCCAGGTTACAAGTACCTGTTGTCACTCGTCATAGTTACATTGTAACTATAAATATATACAGCACATAGGAGGTGGTTAGGAGACACAACTAGAATCTGAACTTATTAAATCGGAGGGTGGACCCTGACTTTGAATGGAGTGGAAGACAGGGGAAGCAATTTTTGAGTAGTTAGTGTCTACATTCTGTCACTATTAATTACTTCAACAGTTCCCTCTTCTAATCTATCAGCAGTAGCCTTCTCCCTACACCAGTGCAGTTCTCTCTAGGAGACCACACGCTAATGGCATCCTGCCCAAAAGGATAACCTTCAGGAATGACACACAGAAGAGAAAAGAAATACAGACACACCTGACTACCCACAGACTTTATTGAAGCACTACATTTCATTTTCCACACTTTTTGGAGGTGCCCTTCCTCCATCCCTGACAAAACAGTAAAACTTTAACAGGGGAAATGTCCTCCTTCTCATGACCCACTGCGAGAGCAGTTAAAACAGATTGCTGAGGCAATTTCTGGTAATGGAAGGAAAGCAGAGTAGTTAAGACATCTCCCCTGAAGAAAAAGATTCAAGAAGGAAGCAAGGGCCCACTTTATCCACTTTCTCCCTCTCTTCTATGCACTGTACTTTACACACTCCAAGTATTTATACTCTGCTCTCTGGATAATGATCATTTGGAGGGCTGACATTCACCCAGAGTGGCTGTAACAGTTCATTACACTTGTCCTAGCTGTTAGAACAATCGATAACCCCAAATGAAGACTAATGATTATTATAAAGCCAAACACAGTTTGATGATCCTGCCCTACTGATATTAAATTTGCCTAATGCATCTAGAGTATGTCTGCCCCTGTCCTTGTTGCAAGCAGCTGCAGCAGCTTCCCGGAAGAACTCACACATCTGCCCCCTACGTGGAAGCATCATACATGTTCCCCTTTCAGCAACCCAGAGATAATGAGCTGCTTCCACACCATATTTCCCAGGTTTATATTTGTCTTAAGTGCTGCTGACAGATGAAGTGGGTCTAATATTTGGTGATTTTGTTGTTATTTTTATTTATAATCAAAGTCTTTCAATTTTTTTTACTTAAAAAGGTTCATGGCAAGGTTGCTAGTAGCTCTTAATTACTCACACATAATCACCCTTTTGAATCAAACACCTGTATTTTATCCTCATTGCATAAATTGAATAACTGTAATCAAAGAAGTTTAAAAAATGTTCAGTGATCCATGCATTCACCCATTCAGTCATGAAATATTTACTGAGCATCATATTAGTATAAAAGGGAGGACAGAACATATGCAAGATTGTTAATGGTAGAAAATAAATCCACAGATTTTAGACAGACTTGGCCTTGAATTCTGGTCAGTCTCTTGTCAATGGACAATCAACTTCTTAGAGCATGAAATTCCATGCTTATAATATGGGGGTGATTATATCTAGCTTTTCAGAACTTTATCGAATTCTGCACATGCACATGAGACATACACACAAGTAACTTCGGCAGTTTTTACATTCATGCCATCAATGTATCATTTTCTACAGGTTCCTATGATTTGTTAGCATAAAATTAATTTTTACTAATGATTTTTACATGTGAACAAACCATAATTCACCTTACTGTAGTTTGGATTATTTTATAATATCAATTCTCAATTTAGACATAAATATTTCTTTCTTTAATTTTCTGAGATACAGTTCATGATCAAATGCATTGAAACTTTTCAGCACTCACATTCTTTAGGTTTATTTTGTCTTTGTAGCATTTTTAAAAGAATGTGAACTCTGTAGGATTCTGGGTTTTGCCTTTTAATATCCACATAACCATGAGCATGCCCTTTAATCCCATAGAACTTCAGTTTCTTCAATTTTATTTTTTTTTCTTCTTCAATTTTATAATGCACTGAATCACACCATGTCTCATGCCTTCATTTATCTCTTCCAAGGTCAGCTTTCACACTTGTGGAATTAATTTAAAGACAACGGTCACTAAAATCTAGCAGCTATCATTATTTTTTGAGATGTTGGGTAAATTTTAAAACATCTTCATAATTTCAGTGGCAAATAAATGAACATCCTTTTCCTAAAAATGCTTCCTGTTGCTGCCACACATTTAAGGATGCACCCAGTTGCACTCAGCTACTAAGCTATTCTCTGCCTTTTATAACTTTTGAGACAGGGAACAGCTAAATTGCCCTGGACAGCCTCACACTTAAGATCCCCTGTCTCAGCCTTCCAATATAACAGGTGTGTGTTGCTGTACGGGTTCTAAAAATGCTTAGAATAAATATATGTTTGGAATTTATGTGAACATTCACCACTGGATAAAAAAATGAACAAGTCTCAGGTATTCCTTAATTCTGGAACGTGATGATTTTGACACGGTTGACTTTTTTCTTGTGCAGTTAATCACATAATTACAAACTAGTAATTATTTTATGCAAGAAGACTGTTCCACAAATTAGGTCACTGTCATTTATCATTACCCTTTCTTTTCAAAACATATCAAATCTTACAATTTGTTAACACCTGCCTCAGTGTATATCATTTATTTTACTCAGAAGAACATTATGAATACTTGCAAAGACCTAATCAAGAAAAATAATTAAAAATTCATTGTAAAGCACAGCTGTGAATATCTGTAATGATTGAGAACAGTTAAACAACATTTAAAAATGGTAATTTTTTTTAAGATCCCAAAGGACAAGAGAATAGGTTTATCAGGGTGAAACTGACTGTGAAACAAATAGGGGCTTCATGTGACCTTTACTGCCACTGTTTTCTCCTTACTGTGAACTTATCTGCGTACTGGGATGAGGTGTTGGATTCGGGCTGTTACTCATCTCCTCCTACAGGCTCTAGTTCCTCTCCCCTTCCAAGTCAATCCAGGGTATCAGTGGAAGTGATGGATTCTGAGCATTAGGAGCCTATTCTTAAGATAAACTTCTATTCAGTGAAAAATGTAAGGCTAAAAGCAGTGGATACATGTAAGTTTTAGGAAACTTGCTTATCCTCTCAGCTTTAGTGTTCTAAACTAGACAAAATGAATAACAACTTTGTACTATAATTACAGAGAGAAACAATTGATACTTCTGTAATTACTAGGCTCCAATCATGCCAGACTAAGTCCTGTTCCAAACAAAATCTCTGGCTAAAGACACCAGAAGGCATATAAGGATAGAACCATGAGAGCAGAGGATTTCTGCACAAAGCCTGAGTGAATCATATGATGGTATGCATTAAGCAAGGAACACTTGGTGCCCCTGTGGTCACTGACTTTCTGTACAGATCCTGGAACTATCCTTCTAAAAACCCTCATTCTGCAGAGAAGACCCTTATTAGGGCCGAGGGAAGGAAAATGTCTTTTCTGGATCAAACAGGGCAAGACAGCTGCATGTACACATAGGTTTCCTGCTCCTGTTCCCACTTGTCCTGCCCTGTATACAGTGCTGACTCGGAGTCAGTGCTGGATAGGGCTATTCTTTCCCAGTCTCTGTAAATTTACCTCATTATCTATCCAATTGAAGGCTATTCAAAATTAAGAGTTTAAATAATGAAAACAGAGAGAATGTCACTAAGAATCAATAGTACCACTTCCCTTTTATAAATGTGGCTTACAGAAACTAGAAATTTAATTCTTGCCCTCATATTTGGGTTTCTGAAGAAGGAAAACTGGGTTAAAATTTATGAATATAACCACAGCATTACGGCGATGACTAAAAAAAAAGGCAAAAAAAATATTTCTCTGTTAATGTCAAGGGTGTATTGGACTTGGAAAGGCATAGTACATATATAATCTAGGTAGAGCACTTAAGAGAGAATTGAAATGGAGCAGTTATCTGAACAAAACTGAATGAAGCATACACATTAAAGAAAATATGCAGCATCAAAATTGTTATAACCCCTATGTGGATAAACAGGTTTATGTGATTACTAATAATTATGAATAAAATATACCTTAATAAAAGGAAAAATAAACAAGTAAGTCATTGATGTTTGTCAATTTTTATAAGACAAAGACAAAATTACACATAAGCAGTTTGGTATAAATGCATACAGATTTCAACCTTCTGGGAGTTAATATTTCATAAAAGACTCCCAAATAAAACTGCTTTAATACACAAAAATATTCATTCTGGCTCATTTCAAATCATAATGAAAATAAAATGCATGAAACTAGCTAGTGATGTCCTAGATTTCATAATCCTACAAAAGACATTAACAGAAGCTCTAAAAATCTAATTAAATTTTAGAGTGCTAGTAATGTGGCCATAAGGCTCATGTAAGCTATTATCTACATTAATAAAAATTAAATTCAGGCTATCTCTATTCCCAGATAATAATGCACCTGGATTCAAGGTCATCTGTATTTCCTTATTTAAGGAAATTTCTTCTCCAATCTCATGAGTAAAACTGATTAATCATGAAGTGGAGTACAAAATCCTTTCTCTCTTACATCTGCATTCTTCTTTTAGGCCATGGGAAAGATGGTAAAGCAGTGATTGTCAACCTTTCTAATGCCGTGACCCCCAATACAGTTCCTTATTTTGAGGTGACCCCAAACCAAAAATTAATCTTGGTGGCTACTTCAAAACTGTAATTCCAATAAATAACATTTCACTTTGGCATAGCATGGGCTTAAATATATATTTTCTGATGGCTTTAGGGGACCCCTGTGTTTTGGTCGTTTGACCCCCGCTGGGGTCGCAACCCACAGGTTGAGAACCACTGAGCTAAAGTCTTCCCATTGATGAAGGCAGACCTTACTTCCTTGGTGGCCTCCCCTCTCCTGTGCATCTCTTGCTCCTCACAGAAAAGTATATCTTTCTCTTCTGATAATTTGAGTGGTAGGCTCAACTTGGTTCTAGCCTCTACATACTAAAAAGGGAAACAAAGCCTCTCTTTTGATAGAGCAACTCACAGGTTTTTCTCTGGAAGTTTTCACTTTTTACCTGTTGCTATTTTGATTGAATCAAGGCACTTTCCCAAATTCAGAGTTGGGGGGCTAATTTGTTTCAGACCAAATTCCATGACAACAGGGAGTTTGTGTGTTAAAGAGTAGAAACATTCAGTCTCCAGTAACGAAACCTTGCATGACATTTGGAACCTTAGTTCCATTTGTTATCTGTCAAGACCAGGGAGGCAGTTACCTTAACACCTCCAAGGAGCCCCACTGCCAAATGTGCAGGCTCACACTGGCCAAGACACCACTCTACCATTTATGGGATATGTTGGCTCCCCCTTTTCTCTGTCTGCTTGGCCTCTGACTCCTTCTCTGCAAGCTGATTTCATGCACACTCGTCCTAAAAATCTACTCCTATTCCTTATCTTTCAACACCTTTATTGAGACATAATGCATTTGCAAACCAGTTCACATTCACAACATATAAAATCTCATCAGTTTTACACCTGTGAAAATGTTACCCAGGTTGAGGTAGTAAACATGTTCATAACCCCCAATGTTTCTCATAAATCTTTAAATTTTGGGTTATTTTATAAACATGCTTAATATAGTTCACCTCCTTTTAACAGCTTTTTTTTTTGTCTTTTTGAGACAGGGTCTCGCTGTACAGTTCAGGCTGGCCTTGAGCTCAGTTTTGTAGCCCAGGCTGGTCTCGAACTCTCACCGATCCTACTGCCTCAGCCTCCCGAGTGCTGGGATTACAGGCATGCGCCACCACGCCCGGCTTAACAGCTTTTAAGTACACAATTCAGTATTGTTCACAACAGATACAATGTTATGCAGCATATTTTTAGAAATTTTGCATCTTGCTTGACTGAAAATCTACATGTATGGAACATTAATTCTCCCTTTCACCCAATTCCCAGTTCCTGGTGACGGCAATTCATTCCCTATTTCTCTGAATCTGGGTAGGGTGGACATCTCATATAAGTGAAGCCACACAGTACTTCTCTTTCTGAATCTGGTTGATTTTACTTAGCATAATATATTACAGGTTCATCCACATTGCTACAATTGGCAGGATTTCCTTCTGAAGACTTAATGTTCTTCAATTTACTAAATGTACTACAGAGCTAATAACCAAAGTACTAGGTGATCCAGCAATCTCACTTCTAAGTATATGTCTGGAAGAATGCAAGTCAAGATGTTAGAAAGATATCTCTACTCATATACTAATGGAAATCCAATTCACAATGGAAAGCAATCTAAATGTCCAGTAGTAGATGACCTACCTACTTTTGGTTGGTTTAAATATCTTTTAAATAATGATTTGGAAAGTGACAATATTTCCTCTAATATTCTTCCCTCTTTGAAAAATGACCTATGCCACCAGTCATCCTAATTTAGTAAAAATGTACAAAATTCCAGATTTTCCTTGTCTCCCAGCATCTTCTTTTAAGCAGAGAGTTACTTAGGTAACAGGTGCTCTGTCAAAACTGTGAACTTCTGTTTGAAAGTGAAAATTACAGTGAGAATTTTAAAAAGGTAATGTGGACTAGCATGGAAATGCAGTGTAAAACTCTGGAGGTATAAACAGAATTTTGCATCCCTTAATAGTGTTGATAAAGTAGTGTTTCATATTTATATATATATATCTTATTATTCACATAGTGTCTTCCTATATATTTTCCCTTAGTTTGCAAAGCAAACACAAATCAGAAATGACCAATATCAGTGAATAGAGGAGGATATCGTCACAGCTGGTCAGTCACAGAGGACTTCATAACAAAGTTAATGTATCCGCTATCCTTCTATAGTTCATGCTCCATAGTATTAAGTGATAACTGCAACGCTTCCCAAGCCATGGTCAATGGACTGTTGTGTGTGTCATGGTCCACGTCCACCTATGGAGCCACACTGCTCCCTGTTCCACATGATTCTACAAGTGAGAGGGCTATCAATTAAGAAATCTTGACAGGATTCAGAGTTCTTATTTGTTAGTTTATTTGTTAGTTAACTTTTTGGTTAGTCCCTAAGGAGGAAGTAATTGTCAAGTCTGCTTGAGTTGGCTATGTGTGATGTGTGTTTGTAAGGCCCTAACATTGCACACACCCACCTATTACTTCAACAGTATAGAGAGAGCAGCATCCTATGACCTGCTTCACCTTCCATCCTTCCTCTGTACTCACTTGTCTTGCTGTTTATGAGAGATTAATACGTTTGCTTAACTCTTTATTTCTTCGTTTGACTTTTTCTTGGCATCACTAGGGATGGAACCCTGAGTCTACATGATTGCATCTACTGTGCTCTTCACTCATTTATTGTAGAAATTTGATTCAAGGTCTAGCTAAGTCACTAAGTGGTCGAGAGTGACTTGCAACCTGTGATGCTCTTGCTTCCTAAGTGCTGGGACTAATGGTGCACAGCATCACACCTCACTTATTTACTTCATTTAACACAACATTCTGGTTCGTGGTTCTCTAGTCAGTTTCTGGTTCTCAGTGCTTCCTAATGACTTCCACCTTTTTCATCCTACCTTTGATATGCACTCCTTTCATATATATCCCTAAAATTCTCTCTCACTACTAGCCTCTGCCACCTACTCTAACCATGGTTAGGCTGACCTCATCCTAGCAGACACAGGAATACCTGATATTTTTACCTCCTTAGGGCCCATGATACCACCAGACTTCGTTTTTTTTTTTTTTTTTTTTTCACATTTTCATATAAAATTTCATGTCAAGTAATTATTTTAGACAAAGTACATCATGGCATGTAAGGGTTTTTTCTTCTGCATCAGATAAGTTCAGGTGTAAATCTAAATTGCATTTTTTATGAACTGAGTATCCTTGGGCCGGTCACTTGCCAAATGCTAAGTTGTATTATTCCCTTATTTTAACATCAGGATAATAATGTGCAGCCTGTACACTTCACTGAATTGGTGAGGGATTTAAAGAGATGTATTTAAAGTACTATTATCAATGTGTTCCATATATACCTTTCTAATTAAAATCAATAAAATTTGGGAATGCCAACCTTATATTTTTCTAAGTTTTATTATGCAAGTAAGTATAGTGAAATACTTTCCTTTTGTGGTCTTCATAGTTGTGGAGATATATAACAAATATGCAAATAAGAGCAGGGTCTAAATATATAAATACTAAATGTAAATATTACAAGTCAATCATAAACCTTGAACATTAAAGCTATTTGAAGAGCCACTACTCCTAGCACATTGACATAAACTTAAAGATTAGCACAAAAATGATTACTATTTCTTTATTACAATACTAATTCTTAAAGACACTAGATGATTATAATGCACAAACATTTATGACTGTTAAGCAGAATGTCAATATATCAGAATTTTAATATATCAGGAATGCACTGAAGATTTATTTATATTCAGGCACTATTATTAGGCTCAAAGGTCAAGGGGAAATGAGGTATCATTGCAAGATATACATACTACAAGACAAATGTTTGAAATAACAAAAGCATAGCTAGGTCAAAGAAGAAATTAAGAATCATTACAGAAGACAATTAGTAAAGGAAAGATGTGTCATATCTACAAAAACCTGTTATTTGTAATCTAAAGATAAATTATGATGTGTATCACATAAGCAAAACTAAGGGACCTATTCTTCATTTTATAACAAAAGAAGAACCATCAATAAAGTTCAGCCTATTACACATAGGTATTGAAATAGAAAGTAAGCATGTAGAGCAATATACTTTTGCTAAAGAGAAAAATTAGATGAATGCATTAGACCAAGTGATTAAGTATGGCCACTCAAACCACACCATCATAGTTAAGAAATATAGTCTAAAGAGATAGGCTTTGCTTTCTTCAAACTTAACAGGGTTTCAAGACTCTAGTAATTCAATAATATAAGGGGAGATTAACTTCATAAGAATCCTCCATCACTGGGCTAGTATTCTGAAATACAGAATGATCAAAATACTTATTTGTAGAAGCTTACATATTACATTGATTATACATATATGAACATATGATATTCATATATATATTACTTAATATTAAGTATTTTAATTTAAAATTAATTTTAAAAATGAAATAACATAATAAATATTTAATTCATATATCACTTTATAATATATTCATTATTTTTTATTTTAAAGAGAAAAAATTGAAAATACAGTTTCAAAGCACACTAGGTGAGCAACAATAATAAATACTTTGTGTATGGTTCTATTCATAATAGTTGTTTCGAGTATAAGGTATAGGTATGACATACTGTCTCAACAATATTAGCATAAATGTTTCTTGCAGTGAAATGAAAGGTACTAGCCATGTAGCTATGTCACCAAGGATCTGTAGCTATATCCGTATTTTCCTTTCTCCTCCCTTCCTTGCCTCATTCTCCCATCATAGCTTCTTCTTTTGGACAAATTCTTCCCTATTTCCATCATCTATTGTACACTTTGGATCTTACTTACTTGCTCAATTTCTCACACTCGTGAGACAACTTGACAGTTACACATGTGGGTATGTTTAACTTTACTCGTGAGTATAGACTCCAGTTGTATCTATTTACATATAAAAGTGTTGTTTGCCTTTATTTATGGCTGAATACTATTCTATTATATAAAAAAGAGCACATTTTAAAAATCTACTCCTCAGGGCCAGTCAGATAACTCAGAAGACTAAAGCACCTGGTCAGGCAGGTGCAGGAACCATGGTTCCATCCCCCATTTGTGGTGCTGGCCCCATCCCTAAGTGCATTGAGACAGAATGAGGATGGGTATAGTGACATATGCCTGTAACCCTAGCATTTGGGAGGCTGAAAACAGGAGGATAGCTACAAGTCTAACCTGTGTAGTGAGACCTTGTATACTCTGCACTAAGTAAATGAAATAAAGTCCTCAGTTGATGGGCATTTCGTGGATTTCCAAAGATTTTGATATTTATTGATTCTTAAAATTAGGATAATAACAGCACCTACATTTATCTCAGAACTAAAAAGAGTGAAAGGGACAGTGGAATACTTATTACAAAGAGTGGCATCAGTACTCAGATACTTCATTCAAAATATGTACGGAGCCTAAATATATTTTTTTTTTTTGTTATGTATTTGGTACAGGGTCTCACTACGCAGCCCAGAGTCATAGTGATCCTCCTGTTTTCAGCCTCCCCAGTGCTAGGATGACAGATGTGTGCCACCCCAGCCAGACTCCTTTACTGGCTCAGCTCATCCTGGGGTGGCACACAGGACCCAGGATCAGACTATGGTTCCTGTGCTTTCTAAAGCAGGTGCTTAGTCCACTAAGTTATCTTCCTGGCTCTAAATATTGAATTCTTATACTGAATATATAAACATATAGATAAAATATACATAATGTTCAAATATATAGCTAGAAGAAATAAAAGACTATAATGATCATTATCATATAAACGTTGCTGTCTGTCATACAAAGAGAATCATTTCATAACAGCCCTTAAATTCTGTTTATCATCTGTTATTCCACGACAAGCACATAATGTGAGCTGCAAAATTTTTTTTTTTTCAGGAACTTGGAAGCACGATACAGCTTCCTGTGAACTATTCAGTCTTACTTTCTTCTGTACATATGAACACATAGCTCGCTTCTGGCCCCTCCAGGTGAAAGAGCATTTCTGATACAGTGAAAGACACGCTTACATCTGCAAAGATAAAAATATCAGTAGCATATGCCATGGTATAAAGGCATCTGCTGTTGTTTTAGTCTCTTCTGAACCTTCTCACTAATGAAATACCAGTGACTTGTCTTACTGTAGTTATGTATGTCTACTCATGGAGCAGACATACTTTGGTCAGTCTGGTGGTTAAATCAATATTTAAAACCAGAGCATCTGAATTTGATTCCAACTCCTACTGTGCTAGTAATTTGGGCCAAATTTCTACAATAGTTATAAAACATAAGATAATGTAGATAAGCACATGTTGTATATATTCTTCAAAGTTTTTGTATATTTTAAGTATGATATAATTTTTTTAATTTTCAGAACTTTTGTTTGTTTATTTTTATGGCTGGCTCAGCCTGCCCTAAGGGCAGGGCTGGCGCAACATGAGGTGCCGGGGATCAAGCCATGGTCCCTGCAGCCGCCCAAGCTTTCTTAAGCAGGCACTTTAGACCACTGAGCCATCCCGCCGGACCCCATTATGTATGATATAATTATTTTTTTAAAAAATATTGTTTTCATTATAGCTTTACTGTATGATCTTACACAAATCAGAAATGATGATACTGGGTAAATGTAATTTATTTATTGTTTTATTTGTCTTTTTTGTGGGCTATCACTGAATGAGGAATATCCCAGCCAGCAGTGCAGGAGGAATAGTCCTTCTTGCCCCACAGCTAGTGCTGAGGCAGACTCAAGGCCTCACATGTACTGGCAGGCCTTCTCCAACTGAGCTAGGTGCAATCCTGCCCCTGACATTCTTTTCCACTGAGGATATTTTCTCCATCTTAGTTGATAAAACCTGCTTAGCCAAGCATAAACATGAACAATATAACTGGAGATGTGATAGCTAGATTTATAACACTGGAAAAAGTGATGTTTCTAATTTTCCAGAATATGAGGAGGAATAACTCCACTAAAGGCAAATGTGGTCATCCATAGTATCAAGACTCAGAGAAGGGGGTTCATTTAGTTTCTTTAGTATTTGGTAGTGTTTAAGAAAATATGTTTCAGAAACACATAGAACTGGTCAACATTTCAAGCTAAATTCTTCTTCAATAGGTAGGCACAGGTTAGCCAATCAACTTTTCTAGAACTCCAAAGTTGTTACCACAAAACTTAACCTAGAGATCCCGAAGTCAGGCTGCTAGCAGGTCCCTTTCTCACCATCTGCTCGCACTTGGACAAGCTCCTTAACCTGAAAGTGAGGCTTCAAGTCTAAAATGGCCCTGGTACCAGCTTCATCGTGTGGGATGTGATGATAAGCGAATGAGCTAGCACAGATGGGGACACTTCAGCCTGTAGACAGCACACAGGAAATATATACATATCGGGTGGATGAAATTAAAAGCGGGGCTTTCCCTGACCTCAAGTGCTGACAGTGGCCCCATATTCTATTCCAGAGGTTAGATTGTTTCTGAAGGACTTGCAAATAGGGAAGATCAAGCAAGCCTGATCTCTACTATTAGCAAAACTCCTCAGAAGGGCTTCTACAGGAGCTTCTCATAGAGAGCTGACAGCGTGCTGTGGATTACACCCATCCCCATTCCTGCACATGTGCCTGAGGGGAGTTTGTCTTTTCTGTGATCAAGGGACAGAGCCACAGAGGGCATAAATGCTGGCCTCAGGTCAGGATTGCTGAATCCAAATTTCAACTGCATTAACTTATTGCTCTGTAATTTTTATCTCTATTGACTAAGAATAAATCATTCAATTCTGAGTCTAATATTCATCTGCAACGAGGTAGTTTCATTGTTGGCATTTTGTTTTTCCTCGTTATTCCCTATTAAAAATGTATTCATTGTATGCTATTCTGTGGACCTCCCAAGTAAAGAAATTAAAGGGAGAGTAAAGGAAATGCATGTTAGTGACCTTCAGTAGGCAAGTAAGTCAGATTTAACCAGATCCTCCAACAGTTGCAGAGAAGTATCTTTAACCTTCCTTTGCCCCTCAAGTTATATTAGTCACTGTTAATTTCACAGCAAAAATTATGAGTTTCACTCACAAGATACTTATAGCAGCACAAAGTAAAACGTAGGTTGATGTGACTCTTCTAGTATCAAATTCAAGTAAACTGAGTGCATTTATTTATAGCAGGAGTTACTTCACACTTGGTGACAAGTTGCAAATTAGATTTGGAATTTAATTTAGAGTGGAAGTAAAGGTATGAATGAATCATTAGATAAATCTGCATGAGATTGTACTGAATGAGAGTGCAAAGAATCAGGAAGACAATGGGAAAGTAATTGGTCTGAGTAAAACCAGCCCTTTAAGAAAGATGTCATTTAAATGGGACAGAGACAAAATCCCTAAGACTCTGGAGGCTATGGGAGAGAAAAACAGATTCCACATTCAAGTTGCATTAGCATCATATTTGTTTATCTTTACACCAGTGTGGCATGGACCACTGTAACATATGTACTGAAATATAGTTGGGTACAATAATGAAAACAGGACCATGCTTCAGCAGGAACCAATGACCTCTCTCTGTCAGAGGTGAAACCATGCAGGGGAAAAAATCCAATCTTGAAAATCATCTCCCTGTTCCCAGCCTAATGCCATCTTCACCCATGAACTGCCCAAGGTCACAAGGAATTTTGAAATTAACTTATCTAAGCAGAGTGGGCAGGTTAGGGAATTATGATTTAAGAACATAGCCAAAATGAGAACAGGAAATCAAAATTTTATTTATTGATCTATCCATTCAGGCACTGAATAGCTAGCTGAATGTCTTTTACAGAGTTTCCTCGTGGCACAAGATTAACAAAAACAGAAATGATCATTGCCTAAACCCAAAAGATAGACACACAAAAAAATATGTGGTACAGCAACTTCCACAGAAAGCCTTAGAATTGTTAATAGCATCCCTAAGTTTCAGCACAAGAGGAAGTGGTAGCAAAAGGGGAGTTTTTCAAGCTTCAGCCAAATATGCTGCCTGGAAATATAACACATGATAGTGTTAACTTTAAGACAAACAAGATCAATGAGCTGAAGTTAAATATTAGCCATGCAAAAATGAAGATGAAAATCACACAATTATTATGATTATTCATGAAGAATGTAGCAATAACATCCAAAATTTCTTTCAGCTCATATTTGAAAATATATGCTAATTTTTAGAGATAATTCAGGCAGAGAGAAGTATAAAGCCATAGTAAATTACCTCTCATTTAACAATGTAAAAGAAAAGAATTTAGCCAAGAAAACATTAATTTCTTTAGACAAAATTAGTCTATAAAACATTTCTTAAAAGAGGACTCTGTTGTTAATATTTGTGTTACTGTATTAAGGAGTATAATATCCTAAATTTCACCTCTGTTTTCCAGAATTGCAAAGAATCTATAAAGGGATATCATTTATGTACTCTTGGGGGGGGCAATGCCTGGATGTAGTGCAACCTCCAGAACAAAGGAGTTCCCAGTATATCCACAGCCACTCAATCTAGAATAAAGGGAACAAATCCAGTATCTCATGCCTGTTAGATGCTCTTCCTAGACCTTCCGGGGTTCCACTCTCTGTGTTATCATTTTAGCAGCACTGGTGTATATGCTCTGATCTGGTGAGGAGAAATCAGACCTCACATTATCTTTGGGATGAGCAATCAGATGAAGTAACAGGAAGCTTAAGTGGACGCCCTATCAAGTTCAAGCTGTTGAGACAATCAGGTTTGTTTTTACCAAGCAATATGGCGGAAATTGGGTGCCATTCAGGAGGTGGAAGGTAGGGGATTTTAATGATGACGATCTTATAACCTAAAAACTTCATTGTGATGGTTTGTGTCTAGATGTCCTCCCAAGCTCCATGCATTCGCAGCTGGGGATCTTGGAGCTGGTTGCATCTAGTGTGTATGATACTGGGATAAAAGGCGTATTGCACTAAATTAGTCCACAGATTAGAATTAGCAGAGTTCCAAGCACAGATTATAGAAAGATCCAGCACAACTCAAAAAGCTCGGAGCCTGGGCAACAGAAAAGAAAAAGGGAGGTTTCCTTTTAATGTTTTCTGCTGCCTCCTGACTACTATGCCACAGACTATTTCTGCTCTGCAATGTCCTCTGCCACACCACCCTGCTTCAGAGCCAGCTGACTAGGGCCTGAGACCTCTACAAACTGAAATAAACCTTTCTTCCTCTAACTTCAGGTACTGAGCTTTTTGTCCCAGTTAGCAGAAAGTAACTAGGACCTTTAACTTTACCTTTGCTAAATATTACACCAAAGAGCAGTATGTACAACCTTAATGTCAAATGCAAAATAGGCAAAGAACTTTGTTTTAAATAAAATCCTTAAGTGAAATACTAAAAGGATTGCAAGAACTTAATTCATTTTTTCTGACCATTCATTCACACAATGTTTATTAAGTGATAGGATGCAGGGGCTGAGGAGATAGCTCAGTAGGAACAGCACTTGCCTGGCAAGCACAGGGTCCTGAGTTCAATCCCTGACACCAGGAAATAAATAAATGAATGAATGAATGAATGAATGATGCCATGGGAAGCACAGGACCAATCCTTAAATGTCAGATACAACCTAAAGGGTGGGATATGGGTCAAAATCTTAGCATGAATTCCATAGAAAATTATCTGGATTTATGTCACTCAACGAGAATGATGATCCAATACTTTTCTCCATACATAACCTCGCTTATTTCCTTTTCCCTGATTCTCAGCAAATATAATATGTGGCATTTTCCTCAAAGCTGCTTCTCTCACCTGCAGAGATTTCCCAGGGCTTCTTGTCTTCAGCCCTTGCTACTGCGCCTTCTCCCTACACAGACCTCTCCTCATCTGTCTTCCCACTGGCAACCTGCGTCTCTTCTAGTCTTTATTTTTGTTTCCTTTCTTTTCACTTGCAATGTATTTTCCACTGTCTGACATTTTAATATATATTGTTCATGTTTTGTCTCTCCGAGAATACGACTTTTATGAAGTAGAGACTGTTATCTATTTCATGAATACTATTTTTAATAAGAACAGTTGTCCGGTTTACAGTTGATGGTCATCAAGTTTTTTAATGAAAATCTAAACAATATCTAATTGTATCATTTAGAGGGAAAGTTAAAAGCTCTTCCAGGATTGTTAACTAAGGTGGCTACAAATGTGTGGGAAGATAAAAAGAGCTTCCTGAGGAAATGGCGTTTCCAACTTGATTTCACTTACTAGTTTATCAGATAAGGTATGTAAATTAATTTAGCCTGCATAGCCTATAGCTGAACAAGAAATAACTTAATCTATAAATGAATCAATTTCTTCACAATTTAAGCTGTTTAGAGAAATTAAACTGACTAAAAATAAGGGAAAAGAAAATCAGAAACAAGGAGCCATCCCTCAGGACATGTGTTCACTGCTTCTTGTCGCTTTCATAGGTGAACTGGCCTAGGACAGAGCTGAGGCTTGCTCTTAGGGAGCTGATCAAGTAAACACTTTAATATGCACTTGAAACTGAGCTTAGTCATTTATGACTGAAATTGCTGCTCCAAGATCCTCAGGTGATAGACTCATTCTTTCTTACTGTAATATGGAGTATTCGTGTTCCTTCTCACAAAAGCCCAACATGAGCCTCCAAAGAGGCTGCTGGACCACTTAAACTAAGGTTGAATTGCCATTAGAATGCAGTCCCCAAGGGGGTTAGGAGAGAAAAGCAGTGGAAAAAATAACAACAACAAAAACAAAACAAAACAAAACAAAACAAAAAGAACAGCAGAGGTGAGTATGAAGGAGGCTCCATGGCTTGCAAGGCAGTACTGGATCTTCTTGGGGAATGACACCGCACTCTTTATTTTCTCTATCATTTCTTCCTCAACAGTGGATGGGACATCAGGAACCGCCAAGACCAACTTTATGAATCACACAGAAGAGATGGGCTTGTCAAGAGGACTTTTCCCTGCCATGCTTATAGGTGCTTCCCTTTAAGTTCATGTATGTCCTACAGAGCCATGTTAAGTAAAACATTTTTTATGAAGAAGCTATAAACTTTATGTAAATAATTCTCTAAATTAAATTATTGAAAAGGACTCTTAACAACCAGTGTTGAATTCCTAGTATTTTGTCAGGAATATTCTATAATTTTTTAACCTATTGCTCTATTTTAAATAAAGGAATTTAAAAAGATCCAAAGGCTTTTCTCCTTCTAAGATATACATCTCAGAAACAAATTGCTGACATATAATTGGGAGTTAAAATTGCGTTAAAAAACAGGTGCACTCTCATTTATCACTTCAAAATATTTTATAATTTAGGATTCACATCAGTCACATCTAAGAGTAACTTCCTGGAACTTATATAACAGTGAAATAGTATTGAATCTGTTGCTCTGTACACATCACTGTTTAAACTACTCGAGTAGTTGAAGGTCATTGTAATATAACAAAACTAACCAAATTGATTTTTTCCAAATCCTAAATTATAATGCATTCCCTTTTATAGACAAACTCACAAGGCTGTCAATTTAAAACTTTATATGTGAACGGAAATGGCAAATAAGATTATGATAATTCAATATTTAAGCAGTGTGAGACATAGAGAACACACACACACACACACACAAGTCCAGTGATTTTGCCTCTTCCCAAAACATGGACTGCAACTCAGCAGGCTTCCTGGTACACAGCAAGATCGTTCTCCATACTGGGTAAGATTTGCATCATCCTCATTCCATACTTAAGAAAAAAGTCATTTCAAGTGTCTTGAAAAATGTAGTGTATTTTTCTTTTAGAAATTCCAAATAACTAATTATAAAAATCCAATTATGTAATAACTTTTACCCTACACCTAAGTTTGATTTTTAGGAAAATTATAGAAACGACTGAAAAATAGTTTGGAATGAAATCTTTTCCAAAACCACAGAACTGACTAAAGGTTATATTAAATTACTTCAACACTTGTTTTCATTCAAAACAGATTCTGTTCCATATCTATGCAGATTCCCATATAGTCTTTTAAGGAGCATATTAAATACTTGTGGGAAATTAGTTATTAGGAAGAGGATAAAAGAAAGACATTAAAAGGAAAATATGAGTTTGTAAAGACCAATTTCAAATGGAAGTTAATAAAAATTATAAGGCATCTTTGAAAGATCATATTTTTATAGTTCTCTATTTCATTACAACAGCACAGTGTTCACAGCTTTTCTTTAAAGTTACGTTCACTTCTTTAGTATTACACAGTGCCACTGATTTCTCAGAGGCTGAACTCTGCCCCAATGCTGCCCCATGTTTTCTAGGACTCCAAACAAAGTATGATGGAGAAGACATGGACACCAGCATGCATGAACTCATCCTTTGACAATTATTGACAACTGGTCACACCACGGGGCTAAGTAATTTCTCTTTGCACCAGCAAAAGCTATACCTGAATGCTACAGCTACAGGAATCAAAATTAAATTTGAACTAAAAATTGAGTTATATATAGTAATTGAGTTATATATAGTAATAGGCACAGTATTTGACTCCTTTCAATAATGGGTTTCTTGAATACAAATTGAAAGGTATAACACAGTTTAATGGAAAGTGAGAACTTAAGGATTAAAGAATGAAGAGAGAGCAAGGAGAAAAGTTAGGAAACATGAAAAATAAAACCATACATTCATATACACAAGATGATTAAGGCAATGATCCTAAGAACCTCCATCAGACTTTTGAAACTAGCAGTTAATTGGTAGAGTTCTCAAACTGACTATCTATATATGCTGATAACTGTGAACTAAGCAACTACAGTACTATGTATACTAATCTATGCCTGGAATACCTATCATTCTGGTCTTTTAAATGTGTAGTGTTTCTAATGTTATATCAATTATTACTATAATCTCTCTCAAGTAAATATCTGTGTTAAAAAGGTAACTTAAGAAAATAAGAGGTAAGAAAAAAAATGTCATAGTATTGTCCTGCTAAAATGTTGTACATGGTTTGATTTCTAAATTTCTGAATAAAAATATGTAGTTGTTTTTCCACATTCTATAGGGATTTAAAGTTTAGAATATCAATGATTGTTGGAAAATACTAGTTCCATGTTATGTGTAAGGCGTTTGCTATTCCGACAGTGATGATAAGCTCAACTGTCTCTGTTAAAGGGTAATAATATCATTTAGCTTTTCTTTTGGATGGTTAACAGCTAAAGTTTACAGACAAAAAATTAGAGGAAAAGGTTACAAGGACAGCCAATATTTCGGCTGTAGATCTTTAAGGTCAATGAGGTTTCAGACATAAGAGAACCTGTACTATGACATCCTGTAACTCAGCGGTATCCTAAATTTTCTAGTGAAGAAGATTATGGGGCCACACAGGAAAGTGATCAACAATGTATAGGGTGCCTAAGGAGAGTCGCCTAGAGAAAAATCATTCTCTTAGGCTTTCACAGAGAGAAAATTGGGCAAGTAATGACCATGACTCACCCAGATGGCTGACACTGACAAAAGATCTACTGTACTGTACATGTTTTCAGGGTAAATCTTGAGGGGATTTGACTTACCTTGTCAGACACAAAAGTTACATTTTTAGATATATATGTCTTGCTTTAACTTGAACTTAATCATCCAGCAAAAAAGTATGGCCATGCAGTTTATACTGCACATTAATGACACATTAATATGTTGAGCTATAAAAGACTCAAGTCAACAGTTGCTGACATTTCCCATTCTGATGCTAACGCACTACTATTACAGTCTATTATACTATACTGGGTTATTTTGCTGAATACAAGTACCTGCAATATTTGAACTGGCATCAAGTATGAAAAAGTCCTCTAATGACTTCTCTAAATATAGCTTCTCTAACAGCAACGGAACACCCATCTCTGACAAAACAAAACAAAAACATGGATATGAATGAAGGAGAATGTTGTAGTGAAAAAAATATATATATACAGATACACACACACACACACACACATATATATATACATGTACAGAATAAGAAGTACAGCTACTTTCTTTGAGTTCAATGAGATTTGCACTAGTATTGTTTAAACAAGCTATCATGTCTGCAGCATCTTGAACACTGTGAAGACAACAATACATAATGTGTTAATTATTGTAACTATCCTACTGACATATTTTGAAACTGTCTCATTGCTATTTTTTTCACATCAAAATTAATAAAAAATAAAACATATATAATGGGATTTTTGAAAGCTCTCCTGAATATCTTTCCAAAAATTCTTACTTTTTACCTCGAAATTGGTAGATATGAAATAAACCTACTCATTTTGTCTTCAACAGTAGCACTGGAAACCTTGAAGTAAAATATAATGTAATACATATATATATATATATATATATATATATATATATATATATATAAACAGCAGCCCCAACCTTGAATCAACTATTGATCAAGCATGAATAATTGAATATGAAGTTCTCCAAAGCTAGGCTTTGCAATGTACAGACACCCAATTATATAAATACAAAGAACTCTACACACAAATTTTTTAAGTATATACATGACTTGGAACTGCTGGCACATCCTGCTCTGATATACTAAAATACATTAAAAGTGTATTAAGAGCCTAGAATGTTTTAGAGTTAGCAATTTTCAACGTACATTCTTATACTATTAAGTTTGAATATAATTCAACAAAGACACACAATGACACACAATGCAACTCAATCTCACTCAGTCTCAAGCACTGCAATTTAAAGATCAGTGGGTGATTTTTAAGTATACCATTTAAGAACCTGTGACTTAGTCCTTCACCAAGTGCTCCTCCTGGAAGGAACCTAATCTACACAGTAGATGCCCTTGCATGCATACCGAACTACCTGTGAGTGTGGAATATTTAAGGAAAAAAATTCTGCTTTGTATGTTAATAAACCTGTTATTTCTTTAGGTTTTACTAGCTCAACTTACTGATAGCCAGAGGCTTTTGCTAGCACTGATTCTGACATTCCCAAGGCTAAAATTAAAAAGTTTACATCCACTGATTTTTACAAAAGGCACTGCTTCCAAAACAGACAGGCCACTGAACTAAAGAGCATAAGAACTAGGCCACCTTTGTGCCCACTCTGGCCCTGGCTCAGCCCCTAAGGCGACCTCTGCAGGGGTCGCTGCTTTATTTTCTCCTCATACTGCCATTCACTGTAAGGGACCACACCTGTTCTCTTAGTGCATTTTACAAGTTGGGACAAAGGGAGAGGAGAGGAGGGAGGAGGAAGAAAAGGAAGAGGAAGGCGAGGGGAGAGAGAGCCTTTGAAACACAAATTGCAAACACTAGTTACCTTTTAAGAGTCATGGAATTTATGTCATAAGAAAGACCATATTTGATGGGGAGAGCAGAGAAAGGGGAGAAGGGAGAGGCGAGGGTGTGATGTTAAGACAGTACATTTACAATTCTGTGCGTTTGTTTAAGGAACAGTTCATCTTCTCTTACCATTCTCAAATGTAAGCAGAAACTCAAGATAAAGCACACATGGAAAAATATATAGATTCTTAAAGATTTCATATTATTCACATTATAATATTCAGTAATAAAATAAATTAAAATATATCAATTTTCCAGATGTAGTACAACTGTGATTCTCATACTTCAGTAAGGTCAGAATACTAACCTGAAGAGTCTTTAAGCAAAGTTCCCTGTGCTGGGAATGCACAGCACATTCTTATCATACACAAGGTGTGGATTCGATCTTAGTAACCCAGACCCCAAGACATACCCACAGATTTCCTGCCTGGTCCTCAGCATTTGATTCGGTAGGCATGGGTGAGGGCTGGGACAATGCATTTATACAGGTTCCAAAATGATGTAGAGGTTCCTGGTCTCTGTTCTATTCTTTAGGAACTCTAATCCAATTCTTCTGATGCCCCATTCCTTCCGCAATATAAATTTCCTAGGAAAAGCATATACCTGAAGACTACCAAGCTCAACTCAGAAATGCTAAGTAAGCCTTAAATATCTGTATTTATGCCGGGCGTGGTGGCTCACGCCTGTAATCCCAGCACTTGGGAGGCTGAGGCAGGAGAATTGGTGCGAGTTTGAGACCAGCCTGGGCCACAAAAGTGAACTGAAGGCCAGCCTCATCCGCATATAGTGAAACCTTGTCTCAAAAAGACAGAAAAAAATCTGTATTTATAACAAGCATCTCACATAATTTCATGGGTGATCATCGAGGGAGAGCAAAGCCATCTTGATGGTCTTCCCTGGAATGTGCAGGCTTCCCTCAGCTGGCTCAGAGTCCAATTTGGCTAAAGCTTATTTCTCTTTAAAACACAGAGTTGAGCATAACCTGAATTTTCCTCTTTGTGAGCCATTCCTAGACAACTCTATTACAAAAAAAATTGGTGAAATCAGTGAACAGAAACTGGCATTGCATTCCCTGTAAACCACATGACAACAGGGCTGGAGATCTGGATCTGTATTCCTGTACCCAGTACACCAGCCAGGGGTGACCACTGTGCTCAAGCTGAGCATTTTCTAAAATCTTCCATCTATTGAAGTTCCATACACTTTTAAAGAATTGGTGACGGACATGTAAGGTGAAGGTAAGCAAGCAGTGCTTAAAGGTTAGAAACATTTGGCCTCAAGACAGTCATTATAAGCATGATAACAAGAGAGAATTAATAAAACAAATGTATGGTCCTCAAAACAACTGAAGTGAATGGTATGCCAGCATGTCATAGCTTTACAATATAAGTACCAACATGGATTCTGAGAATGGATCTATTAATATGCCTGCCAACATGTTTTGTATGCAGCTACTGTCAGACCTCAAAACTGGTCTTCTAGCTTAGCATATTTCTGCTTTTACTTACCGGGATAAATTATATAGCTCTTCCAAGCTGACAAATGATAGAGCTTCATGTTTCAAAGGTTTTCAAATTGTGCCCAGAAGCTTCCCTGATTAGAATCTTCAGAGTTTTTACCTTTAAAGAGTTTCAGACTCGAAGCTAGAGTTTTTCAATCAGAATATTTGAGGTGGCTCGATATCTATATTTCACAATCATATCAGGATACTACTGGGCATATTATTATTTGTTATTTATGTTACTTTTTCCACGGCATTTAAGTAATCAGCCTTTAACAGAACAAAATCCACACAATCAGATATCTGACTTTTGATTGTTGCAATGCTCTATTTTATTTTATTTATTTTTGTTTCCTTCTTTTAGGGAAGGGTCTACAGGGTACTCAGATCTCACTACTAGATCAGACTCCTAGTGATCTGCCTGTTCACAGCCTCTCAAGAGCTGGGATTGTAGATGCCCACAACCATGCCCAGTCTTAGTTATCATCTCTCTGCACCTGGGGATGGGGCCGGCAGGGCAGGCCCCAGGGACTGAACCCCTGAACCCCGCGCCTGCTTGCAGGTGCTTTAATTCCCTGAGCTATTTGGCTGGCCCCTACAATGCTGTATTTTAAACTATAGAATTCAGATCATTTCATAAAATGTACACTTCTATCACTACAGAGGCACCATTCATCATATTGTGAAACAAATTAAAATAACTGAATCTATTAATGGACACTTATTTTAAGGAAAGTAACTTTCTCTATTGAAAATTTCCTTCTAAAATATAGAGCAGCTATTGGTATATATCTCATTTGTCTTATGACCAAATGATTTCCCAATGGGAAGAACACTGATACTTACAATTAAATAGGATGATTATAAGAGTGTCCCCTTTCCATTAGAACTGAGACTAATTCACAATTTTCAGATGTGTTCAAGCATTTTATCCATAGGGATATTCCATTGGAATAAGAATGTTGAGAAATCAGAGGAAAAGTTCAAGAAGAGGATACAGAACTGCCCGAAGTAATGTGTGTATCAACATTTTACCTAATTCACCTTGAAAATTTGCATAAAGCACCATATCACTCTTCTCTATTAAAGAGAAAAAGTGTGTAGGAAAGTCAGCAGCCTCCGATAATGCCAGATGAGCTGATAATCCACCATTATGGACTATTGAACTAAATACACAATTACTTTCTCTTGTCCAATGAAAAGAAAGATCTGTACTAATGATATTTTATTTATGGATTGATTTATTGATTTATTAATTATTTAGTCTTTTTGAGACAAGGTTTCACTATGCAGTTCAGGCTGGCCTTCAGTTCACTTTTTGTACCCCTGGCTGGCCTCAGACTCACATCGATCCTCCTACCTCAGCCTCCAAAGTCCTGGGACCACAGGCGCACACTGTTGCAGCCTGGCTGTACTAATGATGTTTAGATAAGAAATCTTGTCAGCATCTTGTACTCTGAACGATTATAATGAAGACAACAATATGCAATGTATTAACTATTATAAAATAATAAAAATTAAAAAGTGAATAAAGTGTATGAAAGTTAATCTTGATAATATTTTATAACCCAATAAAAATGCATTTTAAAGGTACAATTTAACATGAAGATTAGTAAACTTGGTCCATGCACTGTATTTTACATTAAATTAAGATATAATACATATTGTAGCCAATTATACTCTATGGGTCTTAGTATGAATCTGAGCAATATTATTGCCTTAATAACCACTATTTATAATCTCAAAATTTACATCTCTGTACAAATGGGAAAATGTGAAGCAGCTAGGAGGGGCAGCATATCTAGCAGTTAACTTCCCAGTCAAAATCGAATCATGAGTTCCACCAGCACTTTTCCAAATTCCCAAAACCAGAGACCAAACAGAAATTAATCCTAGAAATATTCAATAAGACAATTTAAAAAGTTGGAGGTGCACTAAGGACAGCAGATGATGCCCCGTTGCTCCTAATCAGCAATGGCATTCATGGCTCCAAGGGAAGCTGCCGGTCCTGCCCTAGGCTCCAATCAAGAGCCAGCTCGGCCTGGAGTGCTTCCTGGATCCACGCACTACTGCACCTTTTGTGGCAAATACCCTGTGAAGAATCCCTGTAACTCTACTTACCCAGGTGGTGCTCTATACATTACCTTACCCAGTGTACTCTAAGCAATTGTGGATAAGACAAATGATTACTTTATTTGTAAATTATGGACCTGCTTGAGTTTCTATTATTATTATTATTATTATTATTATTATTATTATTATTATTATTATTATTATTATTGCCAGCTCAGCCTGCCCTGGGATGGGGCTGTCACAGCATGTGGTGCTGGGGATCGAACAGCGGTCCCTGTGTTGCATAAGATTGCCTAAGCAAGCACTTTAGACCGCTGAGCCATCTCATCAGCCCTGTCTGGCCTTTAATAGGTATGCACTCAATAAAACGTTGGATAAGTGAAAAATTGTTGAAAAATTCTACTGAAAACACTAGTATAAGGGGGCAGTAATAACTGGTTCCAGCTGTAGCTCTCTCAGAGCAATTCAATTCAATTCAGTTCAATTCTATTCAAGCTAATTCAATTCAGCTTCGTTCAACAGGCATTTACTAAAAGTCTAGCAATTGCCTGTAATAGGAGTAGAAACAGTTTTTGACCTGCATTGTCTCTTCAAAAGCTTAATACTTTACCAAGAAAGGCATACTTTAGGTCAGCAACCATAAATTCATTACAAAGGAGAGTAAATTACAGTAGAGCTCCAGGTTTCAAGGGAAGAAAATAATATTAAATAGATATAAAAAGCTTTCCCTGGCATTTCTGAGAGATTGCATGTAAGCATGTATTTATAGAAAGGTTATTTCTTGTTTTACATAACCTGCTAACCTTGGGCTTTCCTAAAAGAGGATGATCAGAAGTAATGAACCCGCTTTCTCATCTGCAGCTAGGGAGGTAACAAGATAGCATTACTACCCTTTGTGAGAACACGAAAGAACAAATGAAATCATTTCCTTTATGCTGTGCTTCCTGTGAAGAGCCCCAGTTCAGAGGGTCTACTGATGGCTATTACAGATTATATTTAGCTATGTATTAATAAGTTTCTCAGAACTTTCAAATGGTAATCAACCTACAGTATTAATGAAATTCAGAAATCAATTGCCGACATAATTCAGGAGGTTCACTTTCATTACGCTGTCTGACAGGTAATTGACTCAATTCTGTTTCATACATTTTGAAAAGACACAAGAATGGATTGTGTGGAAGGGGCTGGGTCCTTCTTTATGATGGTTTAAAACAGAAAAAGTTCCCCCCATGTTAGAGTTTAAGAAAGGTCCTGTTTTAAAAGCTTATTTTTGCCAAGATTTATTGTGTAAAGAAAGCTTTCATATAGGATAAACTAAAGCAGAAAAATGGGACAAACAGATGTGGTACTTCCGATGCATCTGCAGGATCAGTAGTGTGGAGGAAATGGAAGTCTCCATTGCAAAAGTGGCTCAGGGAGCAAAAAACAAACCCAGTACAGTGTGGGCGAATCTCAGCCAGCATTTGAGACATTCCCTAGGAAAAGCGTGCAACAAGATGAATGTTTCAGTTAATTTCTTTCAAGTTTCTTCAATGTCTAAGATTCAATAATTCCAAGATGAAGAGTAACAGCCTTGCTGGGAAGATAGCTCCATGGCACAAGTACCTGCTTGGCAAGTGCAAGGTTATGAGTTCGAACCTTGGTACCTCAAAAAAAAAAAAAAAAAAAAAAAAAAAAAAAAAAAAAAAAAAAAAAAAAAAAAAAAAAAAAAAAAAAAAAAAAAAAAAAAAAAAAAAAAAGAAAAGAGTGACAGCCTTGAAACTTCAGAACAAACACTGACTGATCTCACTGTCTTGTTAAGGGCTGAACCATGCTAGAGCTAGGATTTTTCTTAGGATGAAGCTGTTCTCTCCCATTCCCATGGACAATGCTGTAGTGTCTTAAAAAACTATTGCTACATATTTGCCACACATCGTGCTCACATTCAACATGTTTATATATATCAAATTTTATTTCTTCTTTTCCTCCCTTAACCTTTTTCAAAATCCTCATTTACAGAAGAGTTGTTTCCATTTTTCCTTCCACTCTGTCCTTTAAATCCTGTTTACCTTCTTTCACTCTCCGGATCCTTGTGCCTCTTCCTATATGAACATGTTCTTTCTACTTTCCAATACCTACTCTGTGCTCCTTGCATACCCTTAAAATTTCTCACACAAGAGAAACAACGTGATACTTAGCTGTGTGTCCTATCTACTTCACTTAGAATAATATTCTCAAGGTGCATCTATTCACCTACAAATGACTCAAGTTTATTCTTCTTTATGGCAGAGTAATCCTGCCTTTCACAAAAGTACCACATTTACATGAGCTATTGATCTGATGATGATCATATAGACTATTTCCATCATTTACCTGTTATTGTGCTGCTATAAATGTGAAATTGCATATATCAGTATAGTATGATGGTTTAACTCAATTGGAAATGTGGTTAGAAAGGGAGTATCTGTGTCAACTGGAACCTCTAGTTTTAGGGTTTGGGAACCTCTACAAGGATTGTACCAATTTACGCTGCTATCAATAGCGGAGAAGGGTTCCCTTTTTGGAACATCCTCACCAACACTTGTTATTACTTGATTTCTTTTTCTTTTTATTTTTATTTTTTTTTTTGATTTCTTGATAATAGTCATTTCTTCTCTGGTCAGATGAAGACTTGGTGTTTCAGTTTTTAATTTTTTAAATTCAATTTTATATTATTTTGAAGAGTAAAAACGAAGCAAAAGAAAAATGTTTTTGTTGTATCTCAAATGATTGGTGATGTTGAACAGTTTCTCATATTTTTATTTAGTGTTTGCAATTCTTTATTTGAGACATGTCTATTTATTTTCGATACCTTATTTTCGAATGAGGTCTTTGAATTGGGAAAGGTCTGATTTTTTTTTTTTCTGTTCTTTACTCTCACTGTGGAGTTCTCACATCACTCTGTTGGTTTTTTCTTTTTCTGGATGAAAGCTTTTCAAATGGATGCAGCTATTGACTCTTTCTAATTTGTGATTGGTGTTTTGTTCATATAGACTTTGCTTACACCTGTGTCTTTAAGAGTTTGAGCTATTCTATCTTTCAAGTCATTGTTCTTCTGTTTTTATATTTACACCTTTGACCCATTTTGATTTTAGTTTAGTAGATAGTAAGAGATATGAGTCTAGGCTCATGCTTTCGTGTATTATAAGCCAGTTTTCCCAGGACTATTTGTTACAGAGTCTATTTTCTCCCAGTGAGAGTGTTCGGCTTCTTTCTCAGAGATAAGGTACCTGAGTGAGCCCAGAGTGGTATCGGCAACTTATAACCTGTTCTTTGATCCTTGGGTCTGTTTTGTTTTGGGGTTTGGAAGTTTCTTTGTTAGCTTGTTTTATCACAACAGCTTTGCAGATTAACTTCAAATCAGGGATTGTACTGCTCACTGCCTTGTCTTTGTTACCTAAAAGAGCTTTTTCTATTCTGAGTGTCTTCTGATTCCATATGTATTTTAGAATTGTTTTCTTTAGTTCTGTTAGGAATGCTCTTAGTATTCTAATTGGGATTGCAATACATGTGTATATTAGATTTGGAAGTAAGGTCATTTTCACTATACTTGTTTTGCATAACACTGAACAGGGGACATCTCATTATTTGATGTCTCTTCAATTTCCTTTTTCTGAACATTGCAGTTATAAATATAAATCTTTGAGATCTTTCATTAGATTGATTCCTACATATTCCATTTTCCTTGTTGAAATTATAAAAAGTACTATATTACCAATTCCTCTCTCAGTGAGTTTGATATTTATCTATAGGAATACTATGGGTATTTTAGGTTTTCCTTTGTATCCTGCTATGCTACTGAATCTGATTTTTAGTTCTAAGAGTCCTTTAGAGGAGTATTTGGAGACTATTAAGGAGAATATTGTATTTCTAGCAAATAAAGTTAATTTAAATATTTTCCTATCTTTATTCCTTTTATTTCTTTTTTTTGTCTACCTGCCCTGGCTCTTGTTTCTAGAATTATATTGAACAGGACTAGTGACAGTGGACATCTTTGAGTTGTTCCTGAATTTAAAGTAAAGCTCTTTGTTTGTGAACATTTAATAAGATGTTAGTTATTGGTTTATCAAAGATGCTTGTTATTAGATTGAGATAAAGGTCTTGTTATTTCTTCCAAGTTGTTTACTAGATCAAGATTTCTGCAAATATCATTTTTTCCCCATACAGAGTTCTATCTATTGCTGCAGACTCTGCTGAGTGCCACCTATACACAGAGACTTCTCTGAACCTACCTGCTCAGGTAGATTTACCAGTCTCTACCTCTGATTCCCAGTCATTTTAATCACATACTTTGATTAAAAATTCCATGTTCCTTCTACTAGAATATGTATTTATAAGGCAAGAAATATACTTGCTTTTCTGACACACGGCTTATGGCAAGTGATCTGTAGATGATTTATTGGATGCATGGATGTGCAAACCCATGGATAAAAGGAGAGAAAGAAAGGAGGAAAGATCAAGAGTTAGTGAAGGCAATGTCTTTATACAGCCTGGGCAATGTCAGATTTTGAAATACTATCAGTCCATGGCAAGAATGTTCAACTGAAGCAGCTTTGTCTCAAGTGTAACACAAATGAATATATGTGGCATGGAAAATTACTGGTTCATTGTTCAAGAAATGAGAGCTATAGTTACTGAGTTACTGATCTTTTTGAATGGCCTGCCATTTAAAAATCAACACATTGTTTGTAGCCAACCCAACATCACTAACTGGCCCTATCCCTCAATTTCTTGCCTAGGATATGTTCTGCATCGCTGTTCTTTGTGCAGCTGTTGCTGCTGCTGCTGTATTGCTGATATTCTTTTCCTAGTGTTTCCATTGTTCTGACATCTTAAACAGATTGTCTGTTTCTAACCTTAATGCAGATGTCAGATATTGATGAAAACAGTTTCCTCATCAGGAAAACTTCATCAAGGAATTTAAGTTTTCTAACTTTTTTTTTTTTTTAGTTTTTCTATCTAATAAAAAATTGGAATTCTGGCATCAAATTTGATTAGTTGCATTTCCCTGAGCTAGGACATGTTCTCTTGGCTCTCTACTGCATGCTTGTTTATAAGTGGCTAACACAAGGTATGTGCTCAATGAGTACGAGTTGATAGGATTAGTACTGAACCTTTATTCATGGTTCATAAGTTTGCTTTCTGTTTCTTAAAGAAAAAAATCCAACTACTCATTTTATATTTTATATTTCAGTTTAATACATAATTTTTTGTAAAAATTTTGAAAAATAGAGATACCTAGGGCTGGGAGATAGCTCTGTGGCACAAATGCCTGCCTGGCAAGTGCAGGGTCATGAGTTCAAGCTCTGAACCCCCCAAAAATTAAAAAATGGGAATGCTTGTATCAAAATCTTCTATGTCTTATTTAACTTAAAATGTATTCTTTGCATTAAATGAAAGTATATTAAGAAGTATATTTACCAAAGGAAAGTATCAAAATATTTATATCATCCCACATACTACTTTTGCTATGGATATATATATATATATATATATATATATATATATATATTCATCATATAGTATTTAGTGGGCTTATAATATTCTACTATAAATGTGAATCTTAAATTTCAAAACTGTTCTTGTGGGTTGAGGAGATAGCTCAGTGGAATACGTGCTTGCCTGGCAAATGCAAGGTCCTGAGTTCAATTCCTCGTATCACCAAAAAACAAACAAACAACAACAAAAACTATACTTGTATTGATATCTACATTATTATTATCTTTTATGATAAATAAAATACCTCAGATCCAGGCATGGTGGCTCATGCCTGTAATCCCAGCACTCGGGAGGCTGAGGCAGGAGGATTGGTGCAAGTTTGAGACCAGCCTGGGCTACAAAAGTGAGCTCAAGGCCAGCCTCAACTGCATAGTGAGACCCTGTCTCAAAAAGGCAAAAAAAAAAAAATCAGAATGTATTTTATGTCCATAAAGGTTTACTGAGTATAAGCTTCAGACAGAATGCCATGTAAGATTTTTATTTCTTATACAAGGCACACAGCATTCTGCACACAGTGTTCCATTCATTTTGCAAGGTTATCAGAACTGAAGGATGGATTTGTAAAGCAGTTGCCATTATGATTCAATTCTAATTTTAATCAGCAAATGTGAAAGCCCACACTTGTTTAGATCAGCTGGGAGTATAATTTAAGCACATCTGTCTTCTTCAGCTATTTTGTACTCTAAAGTAATGGAGAAAATCCTCCATAAGAGGTTTTGGAATATAAACATTGGGATAACAATACATGCAGACAATAAAAATACATTGATCTTTCCCCAAAGCTGATTAGAATACTTCCAAAGAAGAGTTGTGAGCTGATCATTACCTATTGGACATGTTATCTTTTAATTTGCTCCAGAACATTGAGATAGCAAACAAAAAATTAATTTATAAAAAGAGCTTTTTTTTACAAGAAGTCAACCATCAGAAAGGATACAAAGCACACATTCTAATGCATCACTTTCTTTCCTTCATCTTTTATGTATTTATGTATTTGGTACAGGGTCTCACTATAAAACTCAGACTTATAGTGATCTTCCACTTTCAACCTTTTGGCACTATGGTTACAGGTGTGCACCAGCACACCTGGTTTCACAAGCTGGCATGGAGTGCCTGGGATTTTGGACTGGCACAGCATGGGTTGCTGTGGATCAAACCCTGGTCCTTGTGCTTGCCTTCCAGGTAACTAGACTGTCGAGCTATCTCCCCAACTCCAGTCTATAATGTGCAACTATAGATCTGGTAATAACTGATTATACACTCTCCCAAATTTGTGAATAATGAAACTATCCTGTAAGAAGTCTTGTAACTGAAATGACATTCATTTATTTGTTTATCCATTTTTAAATTTCAAGGTACAGAAAGATAAATCCCATGAGTGCTAGGTATGTTACCGCACTAGGTAACCATAGGAGGGTCAATTTCTATAGACTAATACTCAGCATGCTCAAAGCTCTGAGACTGGTCTCTAGCACCAGTGAACACAAACAAGTACTTAAGGTGGATAAGCATCAGACAGAGAACAGGAAAATCAGAGGAGATTTTTAATTAATGTATTTTCTTTCTTAGTGAATTCTAAGATAAAGTCCATTTTACTGTGTTGATTAATGTAGTTTGGCAAAAGAAAAAAAAAGAAAAGGATGGCACAGGGGCACATGTGCAAGATAAGGAAGTTTCCATGATGTCATCCAGATCCACAGAGTTCTTGTTGGCAGCCCTGAAGCGTGCGTCTGAATGAGCATGATCAATGTTCATTAGCTGCACTAAACTGACAGGTACACAAAATGGCACCGCGTGTGTGTGCATCTGAGCTTTCCATAATGAATAAATGAAGCGTGTGATCCCAAAGGCAGCTGTGCCGGCTCCAACATTATAGCTGACACTTGACTGCTCTCAGGAGTCTGTCAAAAGTTATCCATTTGCAAAAAATAAAAATAAAGAATAGGAAAAATTGACCCCCCCCCCCGCAAAAAAAAAGAAAAAAAAAAAAAAAAAAAAAAAAAAAAAAAAAAAGACCAGTGAGAGGGAAGCTTCTCAGGGATATCACATCTAGGAATCAGAATGTTCTGAGAGGAATCCATTACCTGTTGTACTGGTTATCGGCTCCTTGCTGCTGGAGTGCATCCCAAGTGCACCTCATTGCAGAATGGCATCACCTTACACGCTAAAACACAAAGCTAACATGAAAAGAAAAAACAGCTTAGGCCAGTGCTTCATTCTCATAGAGACCTGGCATGGAAATTCAGACTTGGGAGTAGAAGCTTAGGACAGGTGGCAAGCAGGGATAGAACAAATTATATATTGGATAAAAAAGCACTAATTTTCAAGAAATGTTATATTCTATTACCTGAGCACCCCACCACAGCTGCTTCATGATGAAGTGTGTCTGATATCATCACCATTAGCCATTAGAAGAAACCAGGCTGCTCACATGTCTGACTGTCAAGAGATCTCAGTGTGCCGTGCCAGCCCAAACTCTGAGATAGCGATTGAGACTGGGCATGGTTTATAGATCAAGAACTTTAGATTTCAGTATTCAGTTAACATTTTTATTTGCTTTCCTGGTGCAGGTTTTAAGTAATTCAAATATTACAAATCATTTGGAATTTATCGTACTATTGTTTTAAAGCAATGAAAACAGTAACACCTGTTTAAAACTGGTTGAAAAAGTGGACAGCATCAGATATAGAGCTCCAATGTTATGAGAGTTAGAAAGTTAAGTTTAGGCATCCTAAACCCTGAATTTCCACTGTTTCCAACTGAAACATTTTGAAAATGGGTGTACAGAGGAAGGTGGTTCTCAAAAGGAACTGGTAGTGGGATTATTTTACAAGTTATAACACTATTTACGTATTTATGTATGTATTTATGTATGTATGTATGTATTTATTTATTTATTTATTTATTTATTTATTGGTGGTACTGGGGATTGAACTCAGGATCTTTGTCTTACCAGGCAAGCACTTATTCTACTGAGCTATCTCCCCAGCCTGGACAACACATGTTGATGTTAAAAGTTGGACTACATTCCTGCCTAGGGAAGACCATAGATGTACGTGGCTTCACCCCTTCTCTAATTTAGTATATGGGCTACACAGTGATATATTCTATTGCCTTTGGTTTAGTTACATTTTTTTAAAAAGTTCAGAATTCAGAAAGATAAAGTTCATAATAGTTATATTTGAAGGATTCAAGAGTGGGTAGTAACAACCACAAAAATATCAGGCACACTAAGAAATAGATCTCACCTTCTAGAAGGTAGGGAAAGGGAAGACCAAAGTCCAGATATTTTCTGGAGCTCTTGTTTCAATGTTTTTTAAGCAAATTCCCTAATATCTATGTGACTAGTGTTTTGTGGTTTTTTTTTTTTCCACCTTGATGAAATAGCGATAAAACTGCTCCTTTAAAAGATGACCCTGACTATGACACTAAAGAAAAGTTGCAAAGTATTTAGCTTTCTGTTCAACAAAGTCATTTCAGCTCTCAGCAATTGTTACCATAAATGAAATTGTTGTTCATACTATCTTTAACACACAGATGTGAGACTTTGGTGAGGACACAGGCCACTCACTAGTGAGAGTGGTAGCTCCTCGAAGATGCTGTCATCAGAAAAAATTAATGCTAGTCTCAGAGAGTGAGGTAGTTCCTGTGAGAGGGGAATATTGTATAAACAGCCTGACTGGCAAGAGGGTTTCTCCATTACCATGTGATCTCTTCCACAGCAAATTTCGGCACTGTGATTCCACGCATCATGAAATCCTTACTATGTAGTTTTCCACAGTTCAGAGAATGTTCTCAGAAACAGAGCAGCAGGTACAGGAAGTTAGAAGTTCCTGAGGACATAGCCTAAGGTTAAAACACGTAGACAAGGTACTGGCAGTGAAGCTGCAGGGGTCACAATGCCTGTGACTGCAGCTATGGTGCATGAAGAACACAGGCCAGCATATTCTCTGAAATAGGCCAGGCCAGACTATCTGGCACACATCCTGTTCTCAGTGACAGCGACTGGCAGAATTTACACATTAGGACTATGCAATCTGTAACTAAAAATTATTTTTTTCGTAATTATAAAAACACAGGAGTCTGAAAATATACGGAAATATAACTTTGAGTGAATGTGTGTGCATACATTAATGTATGTGAGGAAAAATAAATAGATCATCCACTCACATTTAGATTCACATGATTGCTTCTTTGAAGATTTACTGAATAAGTTTACTGCAAAAAGGGGTTCAGCTTATCTTTCGGCTTGCTTAGCACACTCTCAGCCCCCTCCTCATCCACTGCATGACACCATATTAAGCTTGTTAGTGAAAGTTTAAAAAAACTGGTTCAAAATTACATTTCAGATTTATGCATACAATACCGTTTGACATATAAATGCTTTATCTGTTAGTTGCAGACTTCTCCATTTGCCACATCATATTATGTCATCCAATTACATTTCACTAAAATGCCCACAGTTTTTGCAACACTGAACTGGCAGAGACTTGGAGAGATGAGTTTTTTCTGTCCCTTTTCTAAGAACACATAAATGCGGAATATGTCCTAAACACGTGAGAATCTCCAGATATGGATTTTTATGCCCTTATCTGGTCTTTGTGGGGTTTTTTTTTGTTTGTTTGTGTGTGTATTTCAAAGTTTTTAACTCTATTTACTTCTACATCTATACAAATAGAATTTTCTAAGGCACAAAAAGCTCTATTATATTGGAGTATAAATGATATGTACTCAAGCTTTATGTACACTGCAATTCTTGGTACATAATTCATATTTAGAGAATACCTGTCCTGTGATTATTTGCAACAGTACAGCATTTACTATTATTCAAACCTATCTCTACTTTTCTATTATCCAATTACTAAGAAATTACTCTTAAAACTTGAACTATATTACCAATTTTTACCCATTATCTCTACTTGAACACTGTAACAAACTTAGATCTATGTTCATCATAAGATATTCTTTATTTTTTGTAGCCTCTACATTATCTTAGAGTGAGATTCAAGTTACTTTAATTTCCTGGGATTTGAAACATTATTATACAAAGATCTCAACATTGAAATTGTTCCCTTCTTTCACTATGCAAACATTTAATACATTGATCACTTTCATCCTCTCA
>PVJA010008443.1:49423-64545 GCA_004027025.1 Myocastor coypus
AACTCACACCAATCCTCCTGCCTCAGCCTCCCAAGTGCTGGGATTACAGGCGTGAGCCACCACACCTGGCTCAGACAGTCTTTTAAATGTAAGAAATTCTGAATGGTTTCCTTCTGGATAAAGCCGCTTGTGCTTAGAGAAATGCAGTATTTTACTGATTCTTTATTTCAGTTTTATCGACAGTTATTAAATACACAAATACAATTTCTAAAGTACAGTTTCCTGTTGACACAGGACCATGTTAAGTAGTACACACAGCAGGATAGAAAACAAATATGTGCTGCAGGACTGCATTCTACTATACACAACTAAAGGATTAGTATTAACTTTGGTATGTGGGCCACAGCTGTTTTGTGCAGTAAAGCACATCTAAGTTAACAGTTGAAAATGCTCTGTTTAATAGAGTCTATCATTTTAATGTTATTGTTTTACTCTGATTTTTACATGTGATTTTTGAATAAGGACAAATATATGAAATATATATTGTGAAATAGGAAGAAAATGTCCAAATGTGAAGCTAAAACAAATACTATATACAGAACACCAACAGCAAACAGCATATGGAAGGAAAAATGTAAATGTTTAGTAGCTTTATAAAAACCTAATAAAAGCCAGGAATAGTGGTGCACACTTGTAATCCTAGCATCCAGGTGGCTTCGAGAACATCCTGAGATGTACAGTGGAACACTGTCTCAAAAAAGACAAGATTAAACAGTCCTATAGAAATAAGACATTAATAGAGAGAAAAAAAAAAAAAAGGATTGAAGAAGCAAAAGTCACAAGAAATTAGTTGAACATCAAACCTAAACTTTTGGTTACAGAGAAATATTTGTCAAGCAAAATATACACACTCTTACACTTAGAGTTTAGATAAAATAATAAGCTTTGTTTAAATTGACTTCCTTATTATAAAATGATAGATGGCACCCCGTCCTTAAAAACGTAATTATTTCATAAAGATATCCATGTATTACTTAAGATTGATTACACTCAATGAAAATCTGCACTTTTATATTACTGATTCTGTAAAACTATTAGGTGATCAAAAGGCCTGTGGTTACTGGGGTTTTCTTGTATAAAAACACAGTATAGAAATAATTTAATTAAAATATTTCAATCATTTGAATTCACAAAGATAATGATCACACATTAAGATTTCTGTGTGATTTATTATACACATTTCCATGTCTACATGTGTGGCTTTTCTTATACTCTTTGGTCAGCACTATTGGTTAGATATTCTTTCATATCCATCCAAATGCACTGATTTAGTTTCTAACTGTTAACACAAGTTCTACAAAAACACTGAGCTCTTAGCACCAAACAAATGAGATGTTTACCATGTCCACAACTGCAACTACTCAAACTTGTCAAAATTGTTGACATTTATTATATTTAAAATCAAAATTGTATACATTAATCTCTATATTTCTTATGTTAAGCATTTTTTGATGATACATTTACACAACCAACAACTTTAATGCTTTTCTTTCTTTCATACTTAATGTATTATCCTAAGAAAAAAGTCTTGGTGCTTACAAGGAGATGGGTTTTCTTTTTGTTTTGTTATTCTTAGCAATAATATGTGCATTCTGAAAATAAGTGCTTGAAAATGATTCAGTCAAGAACAATGCTGAAGTAGTTGCAACTGGAGCACTCATTATTTGTAGTCAAGAGGAAGTTTCTCTATGGCTGTCACCACTCACTCTCGCTCAGCTAGAGACACAAGTTCCACAAGGAAAGGAAAGACAGCGCTTTGGCAAGTCAAGGTGCATGAAATAGCCGATCAATTGATTTTCACAGCACAGAACATTTTTACCATCTATATGTATGCAAGATAATATGGAGCCATATATTTTTGTTTTTAATAAAATTGATTTGCCTAAATGCAGCAATTATAATAACAGCTGAGATGTGATGTATTTGTTACCTACAATCTATTCTGAAGGCATAGTCTAATCACCATATTATGGCATGGGTTCTAATATCCTTTTGATAAATGAATATAGCAAGACTCAGTTAGTTTAAGAAAATTGTCTTGTCACCCAGCAACAGTCAAAATATCTTTATTTCAAATTCTGCAAATCTGAATCCAGGAGTCATATCCAACTACACAAGCATTTTTCTCTTTTCCTGCTCAATCACAACATATAATACATAAATGTAATGTTAATCAGTTATCAAAAGCCATTAATTTTTTCATTTTTGTTTTATTATTCATTTTAATGAGAAAAAAAGCAATGAAATAATTTCAAAACAGATTAGTAGGACAGTTACAATGAGTAATACATTATATAATGTTCTCTTCATAGTAGTTATTCAGAGGACAAGATGTACACGTGATACCTTGTCTAAAGAATATTAATATAAACCTTTATTCTCATTGATCTAAGAAAAAGTAGCTATATATCTATCCTATTTTGTATGTACATATGTATTTTTTTCACTACAAAATGGTCCTTTATTTATATCCCACTTTATATTGCTTTGTTTTGTCAGAGATGAGTGTTCCACTATAGTTAGAGAAGCTGTATTTGGAGAAGCCTTTAAATGACTTTTCATATGATGACAGTCAAAATATTGTAGGTACTTGAATTCAGTAAAATAACCCAATGTGGTTCAATAGTCCAAAGTAGTACTGAGTTATAAGCACAAAAGGCAATTATCAGAAGTTGTTGACTTGAGCCATTTACATCTCAGCATATTAATATGGCATTACTTTTTATACCTTGTGGTTATACTCTTCTGCTGGATGGTTAAGACCAAGTTAAAGCAAGACCTATATAACAAAAAATGTAACTTTTATATCTTTCCAAGTCAGTTAGATCCCCTCAGGATTTACCATGAAACCATATACAGCCTTTTGTAGAATTTTTGTCAGTGTCAGCCTTCTGGATGACTAACGGTCATTGCTGAACCAGTTTGCTCTCTGTGAAAGCCTGAGAGAATGTTTTTTCTTTAGGTGACTCTCCTTAAGCACACTATACATCATTGATCATTTTCCTCTGTGGCCTCATAATCTCTTTGATCAGAAGATTTGGGAAACCAACGAGTTTCAGGATGTTACAGCACAGATTCTCTTCTATCCTGAATCCTCACTGACCTTGAACAACTAGGGGCAAAATATTGGCTATTCTTGTAGCCCCTCTATTTCTCTAATTTTTGGTGGGCAAACTTTTGTTGTTGTTAAACATCCAGAAGAGAGACTTAATGATATTATAATTTTTAATAGTGCAGTAATGAGGTACAATGATGAAGGCACAACATTCTACTTGTAACATTGAAGATTTGCCTCAGACAAACTGAGTCTCAATACTTGACATAATTAGTTTATAAGGGCCTATTGCATAGTATATGTAAACATAAAGCCGTAACTATACGTGTCATTATGTAGATGCAACATGCATGGAATGACTAATCTTTACTAAAAAAGACGTGATCTTTCTGACTAAAAAAAGGATTTGAGTGAATAACATAAAGTATTCAATGGCTGACTAAATACCTCAGAAGATCAAGGTGCCTACAAGCAGGTGCAAGGGCCAGAGGTTTGATCCCTGGGTCTGCCATGGCTGCCATACCACTGTGGCGTGCTGAGATAGCAATTGAGACCATGCATGATAGCAAACTCCTGTGACCCCATCTTTTGAGAGACTGCAAACAGGAGGATCTCTATGAGTCTGATCTAGAAGTAAGACTCACCCCTCAAAAAAAAAAGTATTCAAATGGATGTGTAAATGACATATCAAACACAAAATAAGTTCTTTGTTCCTAAGAATGGGCCTAACAGTAACTAATCATATGAAAATTTCAAAATAAGTCTAAATGCAAGCAATAAATTTCAGGAGTATCCAGAAGTAGAAAGTGGGGTACAGGGCTTCAATATGTTTAATAACAAAAACTGTGTATGGGACTGTAAGGTAGTGCTAGGACATGAATGTTATAGAAGCACTAACAATGGAAGCTCACTGATGCTGGGTCACTACCTATCTACAAAATACATTTTTTTTATTTTATGAAATTAATTTGGCCTTTGATAGAAACTGCAAAGAATTTTTAAGTTCTCAGCTTGATGGTGGCCTGATAGCTCAGCAGATTAAAGTGCCTGCTTAGGCAGAGTGCAAGGGCCTGGGTTTGAATCTCTGCATGGCATGCTGTCCCCACCAGAGGGGCGTGATGAGACTGCAGTGGAGACTGGGTGTGATGGCTCAAGCCTGTGATCCTAGCACTTTGGGATACTGAAAATAGGAGAATCACTATGAGTCCTATCTATGTAGTGATACCCTGTAGACTCCGAAGACCCTTTCCTGGATACGAGAGAGAGAGAGAGAGAGAGAGAGAGAGAGAGAGAGAGAGAGAGAGAGAGAGAGAGAGAGAGAGAGAAAGAAAGAGAAAAGAAGGAAGGAAGGAAGGAAGGAAGGAAGGAAGGAAGGAAGGAAGGAAGGAAGGAAGGAAGGAAGGAGGGCAGGCAGGCAGGCAGGCAGGCAGGCAGGCAGGCAGAATTTCTCAGTCTGTAAAATTAATGTTCTGTATGAAAAGTCATAGAACAAACTAAAAGTATAGCCATCTACAATTGCAATTGTAATCTAATCTTTTATGTTAATATTCTATACATCCCTTTAGCAAATATAATTTAATTTGGGTTTGCTAATTCTATTACAGATAATATAAGTGAACTAAAAAATACATAGAAAAGATGCACTGTACTGTGTTTTCTATGTTGGTCCAGGTGAAATATAAACACTGTATATATCTGTGGTTCATGGCTTTGTGTTCATTTTAAACACACAAAAATGGAAATGCACAGCAAAACTAAGAGATCCCAAGGAATATTTCTGAGATTTTAATAACCAGTTGAGTGAAACTGATATTCATCTTTGTTTCACCAATATTCCACAGTCAAAAAGATTGCACTGTTACTCTTTTAAAATTAAAGCAGAAAGTAGTAATTTATCCTTAAGCTTATTCACATGAATGAGTTCCTTTAGTCTCATTGTTTGATATTTCAGTAAAGGACACACACTGTAAAGCAATAACAATGGAAATATATCTAAAATTGGTTTTCAATGTTGACACATTATTTAGAAACCTAGTAACATAGCCATGGCTTTCTACTAAGTCTTATTTTGATCACTAACAATGAAAGGGCTATGAGACAGAATGTGAAAATAAGAGAATAAAAGTTATCTTTACACAGTCTTTGAGTGGATAAAAATGGCAGATTACCATTTACAACTGTCAAAAGAAGTGATTAATTCTGTGTAATTTTCTATTTCCACTGCCTGACACAGTAAAATTAAATGAATAGGAGACCATTCTCTTTATTCATTATTTCAAGAGACTGTTAGAAGATGAAAATCTTTTGAAATTATTATGCATTGATACTAATTTTTATCCAAACACAGTTAGTCCTACAGAGCACTCTACTTTCTCAAAACCATGTTCCCTGAAAGATGAATTAGAGATGTGAAGTCAACACAGGTTAAAAGAACATGACTTAGGCTAGGTAAATAAAAATGATTAAATATACATGCCTGAGTTTTGATGTTTCTCATAACCCAAAATGTATTAGATTTAATATCAAAAAACCTACACAGTGATTAAATAATGATATCATTAATTGCTCTAACTCTTTACAAATACTAAAATTTTCATGAACTCTCTAGTGGAAAGATATGCTAATTGAAGAGAGCAGCAGAAATACTAGTAAATTAATTTTCTCAGAATATATTAGCTATCATCTAGGTAGCTATTTGGTCTTTTTGTCTGGCTCAGTATACATGTCATTTTGGAGAATACTGTGTAATGATTTTTTTTTTTTATGTGTTTTCCACAGAGTCTTACTATGCAGCTTGGATTCCCAGTGATTCTCCTATTTTCAAGCCTCCAAGTGTGAGGATTATAGGCAGATGCACCATGCCCAGTCTCGGTCACCAGTTCAGAGCACCCAAGGGTGGGGACAGCACAGCATATGGTGCCAGGAATACTGTAGGTTGAGATGTTTAATTTTTTACACATGTAAACACTAGTATAGAGTATATTTATAAAGGGTACATGCAAATATTCTTTTATGTAAAGAGAATAGATATAATGTATGGGTATATCTTTGATTTTTGTATGGTATATGGACCAATAATTGTCACAAAAAGAAACAAAGTAGACATCAGTTAAGTGGTACATGAGGCACATGCCTAGAAACCCAGTACTTTGGGAGTCTGGTATAGAATAACTGCAGGTTGCAAACCAGCCTGAGAAATTTAGTGATTTAGAGGCCTTTGTCTCAAAGTAAAAGTAAATAAACAAATAATAGTCTGGCCAGGTAGCTCAGTGTGAAGGCCCTGAGTTCAATCTTCTGTAGCATTAAAAAAAAAAAAATACTAGGATATGGAGAAAGATTGCATCTGTCAACGGAGGTGCACAACTTTAATACTGGCATTCAGGACACTCAGACATGAGAGTTTTAAGTTCAATGTCTGCCTGTCTACAAAGTGAGTTTGAGGACAGCCTAGAGTATATAAGGAGACACTGTCTCAAAGAAACAATCATTCAATCAGTAAGTCAATCAATCAACAACACTAAAACACATTAGAAAAATACTGATCACAGTTACAACTTTACAGTTATGCATTCACTTCTACTTGTGAATTAAAACTGCAACCATTTTAGCTATATTGAAAGACATGTGAAAATTGTTCAGAATTTTTTGTTTAAATAGCACAAATGGTTTCATTCAATAAGACCTGCTAGGTGAAATGGATAATATTTTAAAAGGAGATACCAAAGCTGTAAAAATTGTCTTCTTAAATTCTAGGTGTCTAAACATGGGTACTGTTCTTCTTTGTGTAACAGCACAAATGCAAAATATAGTTTTGAAATGTTTGGGTTTAATTCCTCAAACTAATTAGTGGTACTTCTATTCTTTAAAAAAAAGCCCACCACAGAAATGCAAAATTTGATTTCAAAATAAACTTTGGAAATAAGTTCAGAAAAATTATTTATTTTAAAAGTTTGATATCTTAGGTAAGTAACAAATAAGTACACTCTCAATGTTACCATTAGCACAATGACAGTGTGCGGACATTACATATAAAAGCTATTCCAGGTCAAACACATGACGACACTGGCATCACTAATACCTCATTCTATCTTACAGTGAAATTCTTCATACTTTGTACTCAAAAACACTGTATTTTTGTCACATGGTGGAATCACACAATAACTTAAACTCAGTTCTTTTTCTTTTCCCAATTTTTCCAGGGCTTATCCTCAGGAAAAATGAACTTCAAACAAAGATACATGCTGGAGATCACTTAGTCCACATTTCTATTTATTACACAAATCACATCTGTGTTTCCATGAGTGACTGTTGGTGTCCTTCCATTAGTAAATTGCTGGCATGATTTTTCTCTAAATGAGATTTATAAATTATACCTCTTTCTTCTTTTCCTAAAGTGCATTTTCCTAATATTTAATTTATAAATCATTTCCCAGATGTATTAGTAATAAATGGTTGAAGGCGGCAGACGGATTTCCAACAGGAAAGCCTCATGCTCGCTGTTTACTGGGAGGCCTCATTAAAAAGGCATCAAGAAAAAGCAAAATAAAAACAACCTTGTGAACCTTTGTAATTGGTCTCCAGAGATACATAACTCTCAAGATATCAATACACAAATGCCCTAGTCCAAACTCTTCCTATTATAGAGAAAAGAGCTAGTTGGTGATGTACTGCTTCTAGGAGATCCTTGATATGTTCAGAATAAAAGCAAAACAAAACAAAGTAAGTGCTATTTGATTCCACATATTTTCTCTAATATGTGACATAAGATGATTAATATAATCCCTTTGAAATACCAGGGTGCTCATAAACAAAGTAATTTAAAATAAATATGTCACAAGTACTTGTCACGTGTACAGATATGAAAAATACTTTCAGATATTACTGAAAGGATAGTAACCAACAATTTAGAGGCATAACATTGACACTATATCATGAAGTAAAGATTTATTAAAATGTATCATGATAATTCTCTCAGTTTATCAATTAGTAAACAGTATATTTAGTTAATAAAAATGACATTCTCTTTTAGGGATGTGTAGGACATTTCAGGTCAGAATTTACCTGTTTACATCACACATTGATATGACATCGAGGTTGATTAACATCTTCATTTTTACCATATACTGTAGCATCATCTTCACCTTTGCATGACTCAGAGGGGAATAACATGCAAATGATAGACCATGAAGCAAGACTAAGGGTTTTGAGCCAGTAACACATGAAGCTAAGGTTGAAAAATCATACACCTCCATCTAAGAGGATGCTTCACTTAGGTTTTTATACAAAAATTCTGATGTGCAAAGTTGAAATTCAGGATGTTACATTCAAATTTGCATTTCTTCATTCTTGATTTGTCTTTTAAAAGATTATAAATTTCTGCTCCTATTCACAAATAACTTATCAACAAATAATATTGTTAATAGAGGTGTAAACTGACCATTTCAGATACTGATTATTCTAAAAGCACATGTAGTAATACTGATAAATTAATTTAATACACCCTTACTCTTGTTTTTACATTTTTATTCTCAAAATAATTGGTTTAGCATATAAAATAATGACGAGAAATAAAACTCACTTTCTATTATATGAAGATATTATTTCACAGTCTTTTATTCATCTGATGGATATTTAGGAAACTTTTGTGATAATGATAGTGTTATAAAAAATTTCACATATAATCTTGTAATATTCATTGAATGTTAAATTATATTCACAATATTTTCTTGTGGCATTTTAGTGATATATTTAAATATTTCCTTGATTATCTACTTCTATAAATTCAGAAAACATTACAAGAGTTGAAAATAATAAACTAAGATTCAGATAAACAGTTATATTAAACATAAAGAGAAGAATAAATAGTATATGAGTCCTCTAAACACAAACATCTAGAACAGGCAACTTCATGAGAGTTTGAACACAAATGACAGACACCAGGGGAAGATGAACTTGCTGCTGAATACCTCTGTGTCATGGAGATAAAAATGTTCTAGAAAGAGTTTTAAATGTTGTACAACAACGTGGGTACAACTAATGCAGTGACCTGCATACTTTAAGTGCCTAAAACTGTTGTTGGGTGGCTGTTACCATAATATTTGACAGTTGCATTAGTTTGCACATGTGTATACACACACTGAGGTACCAACTTCTTGGGAAGCGAAGACAAACAGATTATGTAAGCCCAAGAGTTTGGAGGTAGCCTAGGTAACATAGCGAGATTCTGTCTCTTAAAATTTAACAAATAAAGGAATAAGTCTTTAATGTTGTATTAAAGTAGATATAGTCATTTGCACTTATTAATACAATGAGAAATATATCATAGTGGCAGCAATTTTATAGCACATACTATATCATTAAAGACATTCATGTTTACCTGAAATCTCATATTTAGAACTCAAAATTACAGGGTAAGACTAAAAGTAAAACAACAGGGCTGATGAGATAGTTCAGTGGTCTAAAGTGTCTGCTTTAGGGAAGCTTAGGCAACTACAGGGATCGCAGTTTGATCCCAGCTACCACATTTTGCAGCAGCTCCACCCCCTGGGCAGGCTGAGCCAACCAATGTGTATGTATGCATGTGTGTGTGTGTGTGTGTGTGTGTGTGTGTGTGTGTGTGTGTGTATATATATATATATATATATATATATATATATAGATATATGTATATATACATGAAACAAGATAGGTTTAAGTAAGTTGGTAAATTTTATATAACCGCAGAATGCTAATTGCAGAAAAACATTTACATCACTTCAAGGGCATTGCTCTTAATCATTTCTTTGACTTATATTGTATGTGCTTGGCCTGTAACTGGCTTTATGCATAAGACTACAGATAAGTGAAACATAAGACTTGGCAAACCTAGTTGAAAACACAGAAAATCTTATGCACTCCTCATCCACATTTCCCAAAGGTATTATCTCACATATTCACAATGCAGTTATGAAAATGACATAAACAATAACAAAAAGCTGCAAAATTTGAGAGTGTTTTGCCAATGCTTTTACTTACTGTCCTTTTTTTGTCCCATAATATCATTCAATGAAAATACTACATTGTTCAATAGTTTTAGAGAGTTTCTCAATGTGGATTTGTCTTATGCTATCTCATGATTGTCTGAACAAAGGATTTTTACAAAAATAGCGCATAAAAAGCCAGGTACAATGATGAACACCAGGAAAGGCAAAGCGGAATTTTACTATTATTCATTCCCCCATATATTCTTTTCAAGAAGCACAAATTACGGTGCAGTTTTGAAGTGACTGATGATCAAATTAAGATTATCTTCAGAAAAGTTTAAAATGAATAGATTACCTTGGATAATGGAATCAGCCCAAGGAAACTACATGAGTCTTTCCATCTTTCAGTCAGGATGAACACAAAAGAATGACTGTATGGGTGGTATGGCTTTTAAGTCTAGTTGTCCTCCCATAGCCTCATGCAGTCATTGGGTGGGGACTTCCATAGATTCAGAGTTGACTCATGAGTCACTGGGATTATGTGTTTTAGTACTGAAGGGATTATTGGTCTGAGTGGGCTGGGACTATGGGTGTAGTCTAGGGCATACATCCTAAGGCAGAGAGCCTGATAGGAATATAAAGAGAGACAAAGAGACAAATTAGAGCTGTTGCTCTGCTGCCGTGTTTGGTTGGCTACCTCTGCAACCATTTTGTTGCTGTTCCACCGCCATGAACTGGATGCTCTCTGCCCTGTTCCACTCAGCCTTGGGCCAGCCGAATATGGACTAAAATCTCCACACACTGTGAGCTAAATAAACATTTCCCTCCTTCATTTTGAGTGTTGGGTATTTGTCGCAGCAACGAGTAAAAAGTACCTAAGACAATGGGAGTCGGTCAATTAGCTGAGCAGATTAAAGCACCAGCAAGATGGTGCAGGAGACAGGGGTTCAATCCCCAGGCCGGTCATGCTGGCCCCACCCCCGAGGCATGTTGAGATAGCAACTGAGACTGGATGAAGTAGCATGCACCTGTAATCCCACCTCATGGGAGGGTGTAAACAGGCAGTTCACTATAAGTCTGATCTACTAGTAACACCCTGAACACCCTGTAAACCCTTTCCAAAAATACAAAACAAAACAAAAGACTGCTTACAGACTTCAGTGATATAAGAACACTGCTCAGGAGTGACAGGTTACTAATATGTAGAAGGAGTGGGTTACATTTCTTGCTTCTTAGGATGCATGTTTCCAGATTTTAATGACGTGTTGCATTCCTACCAATGCACTAGAAATGACAAATGTGTATAGGATACTTTGGCAATAAAAGTGGCTATAATGTGATTAGAAAGATGTATAATGCTTCATCTATTTAGTTAGCTACATAAATAGCTTCAAAATTATATATTGCAATATTGCATATAATAAAATATGAAATATTAAATTTTTATATGAAACAGAGAAGGTGAAGGAGGAGAGAGAAGCACAAATTAAGATCCGAATGAAATGTCTCAGCGCTCAACAAACCATTATTTCAGGCTTCAAAGGAAGCCACTGTATGGTGTTACCTGATCATTGAAAATAATCTCTAGTTTGTAGTTAGGAAGGAAAAAGAGAGCTCAATACTAAAATCGCAAGAAACTGAATTCTGTCAACAGCTTAAATGAGCCTAGAAACAGAATCGTCCCCATCCCCATCCCCACTCAGGAAATTAAAAAAGTCCCCACAGCCCTTTGTGAGCACAGGCAAAGTTCCACACAAGATTCAAATTTCTGAACTGTGATCACTGCCAGTGAATAAATATGTGCAGTATTAAGACTGTAAATGTGTGGTCATTTATTACAGTATCAATAGAAAAGATGACACAAAGGTTCTGCACTTAAAAACAATTTAGAGAAACATAACAATTCTTTTCATACTACGTGAAAACAGAGAGTGACATGCATAGTAACCATTGCTGACACATAAGAGATACAAGAAATGTTTTCTGTATGAAAATTAAGAAAATATGATATGGAAAATCTGCTGCTACAGGCCCCACCATATAATTTATGGGTCTCAAACAGAAGTTGCAAGATCTGGCAGAACCCAATTATAGATAGCAGCATGATAATAGTGAGAAAGCATTCAGAACATAAATTGAAATCTTTCATAAAATCTAAGGGATAGAGTATCATTCCTAAGCCCAGTGAACTTTGAGTTTTTATCACCCAAACTTTTATATTTTTGGTGTAAATAGTAGTTTTCTTGGTTTAAGTGAGTTAATGTATGTGAAAGTTCTTTATAAATACAAATAATGCAACTATCAGTTTTGGTTATATTATTGTGTGATTTTCAGAAATTGATTAAAAAATTTTTGGTGGTTGGATTATCCAAGAATGCTAATTTATTATGACTGATTCAAAATTAATCAGCATTTATATTACTTATATCCCTCTACTTACAAACATATATATATACATACATATATATATATATATATGATTTGTGGATGGTAACTAGATGGATAGAGGAACTGAAAGATTCAGAATAATATTAGAGTGATTCCAAAGTTTCAAATCAGTAAAAGGAATTAGGTCAGAAAGAAAACATGGGGAGGAAAGAGAAAAATAAAAGTTTCATGCTCCTTATTTGGAAATGAGTCATTCTAAATGTAATTAGTTTGTATGAGGTCAGGCAGAATAAGACAGAGCTCTAATACTGTATGACCTGTCTCCTTTCTAAAGGGGGAAATTTGCATACAGATGTGCATCAAGGCAAGTGCCTGTGAGCATGAGACCAGGATGGCAGACACCAAGGGAGACCGAAGACTGCCAGCAGAGTACCCAGTGTCAGTGAAAGGTGCTGAGAAGACTTCGCCAGCTGAGAAAACCCTGCTGATTTCAGACTTTCAGAATGATGGCAAGGTAATACATTTTTATTTGTGAAATCCTTGGCAAAGCAATAGTACTACTCCTCTGGGGGGGGGGGAAATGCACAAGGAACTACTGGATTCACAGCCATTTATGTAGTACAAGGTATGGCCCACTTAGAACCTGCTTGAATTTCAAAAGAAAAAAGAAAAAATCAACCATAAAGAAATAAGAAGTACTACTGTTCCAATAAAAACATAAAAGGAACAAAAAATAGTGGACATAAGGTGTATTTGGAGATGTGCACAATCCATGGAAGAAGTATTTTAATCTGATGTGTATAGATTTAAACCCTAACTCTTCCTTATGCTTTCTGGACTATCTTAATTTAACATATAATTTTCCTTACAATGGCTGAAAAGGAAGACTCCATCAAACAGAAAAGAACAAAGAGCTCCTACCTTAGACTATAACTTTGTGACCTGGAAAACCAGCAGTAAATTCAGCTGCAATGGAGACTTTGGGGCAAAACCTTCAAGGAAGGGAAGAGCTGTCCAAAGTTGCAGTATCATAAACTCTTGTCTGGATCATTTTGTTGAAGGAAACATGCTTGAATTGTTCTGATAAAGTATATGTCACAGCCTCCATCTCTGTTCAACTATGTTTTATGAGATTACAGCTAAGCAGATATTCCCTGCCTCAGGAAACGCTCTAATATATTTGAATTCCAAACACAGCTCTGGAGAAAAATGCACCAAATCCAGGTACCATTCTGCTAGTGAACAAAATCACTTGTGGAGGATTAAAATATTAAATCTCTTGGGTTTTCAACTGAAATTTACCATGCACCATGATGAACAAACAGCCACACTGCAGTGGCCAAACTTTTCACCTTCGTGAGGTCTGGCAGCGGATCTGAGGGGCAAACTATTATTAGCTATAGAAACAAGGGATTTTGAATCCCTGAATAAAACCTCAAACTATGCACATTATTAATTCTGAATGACATAATTTTACTTTGCCTATTACTGTCTCCATCAATAAACACTATGGAGAATAATAGAAAAATAAAAATATAAGAAACATTATTTTATATAAAGAAAAATATTCATATAAAATAATTTAAGTACAAAATAATACTGAAGTAAAAACCCTGAATATCAGAACTTCAGGAATGATACTCCAGAATAGGCAACCTGGTACACTATCTTCAATACTGAAGAGATTTCTGAGGATCAGCTGAAGATAGTTTATTGATTTGACTTGGAGGAAATATGGTGTACCAAACTAGATATTATATAAGCAGTATAGAGAACAACTGATGCATCTGGTTCCATTATTTTCTTTTGTTTTGTTTTGATTTTTTTTTCTGACTCCATTATTAACAGGCACTATGACTTTGAGAAGATTCTTGGGGTCTACCTCCCACTAGTGTAATGAGTAAGACCATCATTAAAATCTGTTTATAATGTAACATTATGAGATCTCTCCTATACATGATCAGTGAAGCTGTGTCTATTGGTTATAATTTTGTCAGATTTGGAGAATAACCTAACTCTAACATAGAAAACATGAACAAGTATATGTAAACCAATAGATATTAGTGATTTCATTAGTTATGGAATGTTTGAGAAATTATGTCTACCATGTATTACAAACAGAAAACTTCAAATGTTTCTTCATGGTCATGAGTTTTTGTATCAACATTCAGATATAGCCGTGCAGAAAATACTAATATTTTAATGAGCTGGGGACAGTGGTGCATACCCGTAATTCTAATATTTTGTGAGGCTGAGGCAAGAGGATCACAAGTCCAGGCCCAGGCCACAAAGCAAGAGACTGCATTTGAAAAAGATAGTCTGTGGTATGTACATGTAGCTCACAGTGAAGAGATTGAGTTCAAGCAAAAAAGAGAAAGAAGACATTAATGTTTTGGGAAAGAGCATTAACTTCCAATGGCCTACTTACCTTGACTTTTTTGACCCACTGAACTAAAGCTTACACTTGTGCTGCCTACAATCTTTGGAACTATGAACATGCAGGTAGTCAGAAGATAGGGAGCCGGGCGTGGTGGCTCACGCCTGTAATCCCAGCACTTGGGAGGCTGAGGCAGGAGGAGCGCTGTGAGTTCGAGACCAGCCTGGGCTACAAAAGTGAGCTCAAAGCCAGCCTGAACTGCACAGTGAGACCCTGTCTCAAAAAGCAAAAAAAAAAAAAAAAAAAAAAAAAAAAAAAAAAAAAAAAAAAAAAAAAAAAA
>PVJA010008444.1:0-64376 GCA_004027025.1 Myocastor coypus
CCAAGTGCAATGACTACTTTTTTAATTACTTCACTCTTGGAGTGGTAAGTTGTGATGCCTTAGAGAAGTATTTCCTTTCTACCAAGATGAGGTAATGTACTTGTGTAACTGTAACTGTGCTTGGGAATTGTGGAATTCAGCCTCAGGTGACTTTGCTTGACTGTGTTTATCCCACAGTACACATTTCCTTCACCCCAAAATGCCAAGAAATACTAGGTTCTCTTGTTTGTCTTTACTTTTCTGAGGAGAACTTGTTATCCTTAGAGGATTGGCCCAGAATCATTGCTACAGCCCTCTACATGGACTTAAGGCATGGATAGAGATGATAGCTGCCATTAGTGCTTAACAGTCCAGCTGATAGGTGGAATGCATATATTAGAAATGGTTGTCTCAACAAGTATACCAGAAAGAAGTACCTCAGGGCAGGGCTGGTCTGGACCATGGGTCTTTTAAGTTAGCTTTGAAGCTTCCCTAGTATCATGTCTTAAGTCATGGAAGGGTAAATTCCAGAGAGAAGAGACTGGGTTTTCCTATCTGGGAAAGACCAAACTCAACCAGGAGTTGTTAGGAAGCTGCATAAACTTCCTAAAGTCATAAACAGGATAGGATGGATGGCAGGAGGTACACCTTGACCCCCCAAGTTCATGGGCTAATGATGACAGCAGCAGAAAAGATGGCAAAAATGGACAGCTTTAATGGGATTTTATTGACACTGAAATGGGGATGCAGTTACAGGTAACCCTTCCCTCTTCAGAAACTGCCTACTTTAGCATCTCTGTTTTCTATCCCAGGATATCCTCTTTGACGCAAATACACACAAAGTGAAGAAATTTGTTCTACATACCAATTATCCTGGGCATTATAATTTTAACATGTGAGTCACCCTAACCCCTAGCCCTATACCCCTTGAGAAGTGTACTTTGGACTAAAAACTTTTAAGGAAAAAAAGAATATTTTCACTAATTTATCTCTATCTGAATTTCTTTCTTTCTTTCTTTCTTTCTTTCTTTCTTTCTTTCTTTCTTTCTTTCATGCTTTAACATGAACTACAGTCTCTACCTAAATTCTTGCTGTTTCATGGGAAATGAACCTTTATTGATTGCCTGCTGTGTTCCTGCAATAATGTCTAATTCTTTAATTTCTGTTTGTACCCACTTACAAATAGGGTCAGAAACTGTGATATAGGGCCGCCCAAATAGCTTAGCCAGTTAAAGTGCCTCCAAGCAGGCCCAGGGACTGGTTCAATCCCTGGGCCTGGGAGTGCTGTCCCCACCCCTGGGGCACACTGAGACAGCAATTGAGACTGGGTGTGGTGGAACTTGCCTGAAATCCCAGCTCTTGGGAGGCTGTAAACAAGTCCAATCTAGTAGTGAGACCCTGAACACCCTGTAGGCCCTTCCTTAAAAATAAAAAATACTACTAATAAAAAAAGAAACGATGATGTTGCCCAAGAGGATAAGTTCCTTAGACTATAAGACCATACCTTTTTCTGAATGATTTCAGTGCCTAAATCTGACCTCCCCTAGTGAATCCTATGTCAGGAACACAGGGCCAGGACTTTCCACAAGTGTGTATGATTTTAATTTTTCTAAGGTGCAAGGTTGTAAGTAGTCAGGACTCGCAGGAGATCCAGCCTTAACTTTCCTCTGCCTTATTTCTAGTTATCACCGCTGTGAGTTCAAGATCCCACTAACCATAAAGAAAGGTGAGTTGGGAGTGCTCTCAGAGTAAGGAAGGGGATTTGGAATCATTTTTCACTCAGAGAAGGGGGAAAGATCCAAGCAGAGAAGTTCATAGTGGTTAGGTCAGTAGAGCCTTTGCCCAGTTTCTGCCAGTGGGCTCAGCTCTTCTGAAAGTAACCTCTTTTTCTGGGGAGTGGATTTTCCTTGCCCTAGGGACATTCGTAGCCTTTTTACATGACCAAGAATAGGAATTGTTGGCCTCTGGAGAGAGGAGCATTTATTGTCTACAGATGGTCTTCCAGTACCCACCATTAGTTCCCCATTGGTGTGAGTTGGTATAGTATCTCACAACTGACTACCCTCTTTTACCCCTCCATCTCTTACCCGCTAGAGCTTTAAACAGCCTATATTCCCTGCACACTCCAATCCCAGTATAAAGGGTGACTAAGTCTGAATTCTGCCTCAGGGTGAGGGGGTGGCCAGATACCAGCTTGCTGTTTCCTCTTTTCAGAAAATGAAGATGGTCAGACAGAAACTTGTACAACTTATAGCAAGGTGAGCTTCTGTGTTCCTGCCTTATAGCCAGAGAATGAGATGGGCATGAGCCTGCCCCCATTCTGGGGCTATGTTCTCTGAGCCAATAACTAGACACAAATATCTTTGGTTCTCAGCTAATCCTTGCAGTCCCCTATCTTTCTTGCAGTGGGACAGTATCCATGAGCTCTTGGGCCATCCTGTGGAGAAACCTGTTATCCTGCATAGGTAAGTAGGCAGTTGTTATTTCTGACCCCTCATCCTGTTCTTTGAAGCCCAGATGCTTCTGATATTACCAAAACATACTTCTTGGCCTACCCAACACATTAGGACTAACCTAACCAAATGTCCTAATGTTTATCAGTAAGAGATAAGTTACCCTGGTATATCTTCCTTACCCCTACTGCCCTCTTACCCTTAAGTATTCAGAAGAGTAGTCTTGACTGGATCAAATGGACAGTTTTTTTGTTTGTTTTGGTTTGGTTTGAGGCTCCCTTCACTTGAAAGGGGCCTCCTGACTTTTCACCACTCCCGTTCAGATCCACAGTCACTTTCTGTGCCATGTTGGGCTATATAGGTTCTGAGTTGGGTGAGGTCATCCTGACCTGAGGACTATAGAATAAACTCTTACTAGCAGTCACATGAGACTGCTGGCTAGTAGTTCACATCCCAAAAGGGACTGGATGCTTTCTGGTTTTTCCTTTTGTCTGCCCCTCTTAATTGTGGCTTCTGTGGCCTCAGGTCCTCATCCCCAAACAACACCAACCCATTTGGCTCCACATTCTGCTTTGGTCTTCAGCGGATGATCTTTGAGGTAAGTCCTGGAGTCTCTAAAAATAAGCCACTGAGCAGTTGGTGATTATCACAGGGTTCTAACAAATGATTTCAGGATTTAGGAAGGGTCTAACTTCAAAATTGGGCAGAAAATCCTTCCTTGGCAATCTTATCTGCATACTTAGCCTCTCCACATTTAACAGGAATATCTGATTAGCCAGGCATGGTAGTTTCTAATCTCAAACTTCAGGAGGCTGAGACAGCAGGATCACCATGCATTCAAGGCCAGCCTAGACTATAGAATAAGAGCTTTATCTCAGTAACTTCAAAATTGGGCAGAAAATCCTTCCTTGGCAATCTTACCTGCATACTTAGCCTCTCCACATTTAACAGGAATATCTGATTAGCCAGGCATGGTAGTCTCTAATCTCAAACTTCAGGAGGCTGAGACAGCAGGATCACCATGCATTCAAGGCCAGCCTAGACTATAGAATAAGAGCTTTATCTCAGTAAAACAAACAAAAAATTGGGAGTCATGGGAGCTGAAGCACTCTTATCAAGATGAGAGATAACAGTAACCTCATTTATACCTGAAAATGGATATAACAGTGAAGGGGGGACCTCAGGATAAATGGGGCAGAGTCTGGACATATTGGGGGCCATTGTGAACCATGTGACTAAAAGTATTGTAGATTGTCAAGGCTTGAGACCTTGATGGCTTAAGAGAACATTGGCTAGCCCCTATTTTTGTCTGGATATCTCACCTTGAGCAGGCCCTTAGAAGTTCCAGAGGGGCTAGACAATTGGGTATGTATTCCATAAGAACAGACATACATTTGGGGAAAGTTCCCCACTAGTCTGAAGTAGGAGAGCTTGGAAGCTCAGGAAGGCCTGTCCTTGTGTGTGTAAGTATGTCATGAGCAACCTCCAGGCTCACTCAACTCTAGTTAACAAAAGAGCCACCTCCATCTCTTCTACCCTTCTGCCTTGACTTATTGTCATTTTCTTACACCAGATCATGCAGAACAACCACATTGCCTCTGTGACCCTGTATGGCCCTCCCAGACCTGGTGCCCAGCTGAGAACAGCAGAGCTCCCCTAGAGACATTGCCACCTGTGCCCCTCTGCCCATGGAACTGTGGGTGATATCCTGCTCAGTGGGTCTGTGTGCCACTCTGGGTTTTCTTGGACACCATGCCAGTGTTGAAGGGCTTTTGGAATGTTCAGAGGTAGGCTCAGGCTGGGCGCTCTGCTGTGGGACAAGGGGCCCAGGTATTCCTCTGTCCATCCTAAGCCTGCTGCTGCCAGCAGGGAACACGGACTGAAAAGAGAAGCACAAACTTTGAGCCTTGATACCTAGACCCAGGAGATCTGGACTAGCACAGAAGAAGGCAAGACATGTCAACCCCTGTCCCATACACATTGGGAAAACTTGGGACTCTTTCTGTGGCTGATACAGGAACCCAGGATGAGGACAGAGTCCTGCCTTTGGCTCCACATTGCCTTGTGACCCTTGAGGCAAACAGGTAGTGTGTCCATAGTACTCAGTTGCAACATTTGCACTACATCTACTTTAGTTACTTGAGCTGGCTGTGGTGAAAGTGGCCCACCTGCCCTTCCCTGTTCCTTTTGTGAGTGTTCCCTGCCAGGCCCAGGAGGCACGCCCACCTGGTGAAACACAGCTTTCTACCGTCCAAGTGTGTGCCCAGGCCTGGTTTCCATGGCTCTGGAGCCAGTTTTCAAGTTTGCCTTGCTGGTAGGGCTTTATGTTTCCATTCTGTTTGTCTCTTTATTTAATGCCAAAGTTTTAGCCAAAGACATCTTCTTTCTTTGTTGTATTTTAGCATTTTGTTCAGCACTGTGGGTCAGCCCTAGCCCTAGCCACTGTCCTCTGGCTGGACCTTTCATGTCTCGTGGCCTCTGGGGGTTCAAGGAATGCTGGGCTACTTGATCTCTTCATAGGTTTTGCTAATGGAAAGTAGCATATATGTGCTTTAAAATATTAATCCTTTTGAAAAGAATCGAGAAGAGAAATGTATACTTTTATCCCATTTTTAATATTTTGGTCTAGCAAACTTGTGATACATAGATGACAATTTTGTGAGTTTTTCAAATGTGTGTACAGATTTTTGTAAATAGTCTTTTGTAATTAACTCATGTACAGACTCATTCTGTATAGTTCATGATGAATGTGCAGGGAACCCGTCCCAGATGCTTGCCTGTATGGTTCTTGCGCCTACGGCCAGGCTAGTGTGGCAAACCCATGACTTTGTGACTGAGTGTCTTCCCATTCTGACCAGTCTGGCCAGAGACCCTGCATATCTCATTGTCAGGGGTAGCCAGAACTGTTCCCATCCTCTTGGAATAGGGAACCTTCCTCATCTCTTGCCCACATTCTCTCTCCAATAAAGCACCTATGCCCTCAGCAGCAGCCTGCCATGTGCTGTTGCTGGGATATTTGTACTAAAATAAGTGTGAAGGTGTTGGGTTTTTTTAAGGGGATACTTGAAGAATGTGGAAAAAATTTATAATGGAGGAGTCCTATAAGGGCTCTCTAGGAGACTTAGGAGGACACTGACATAATGGTGTGTGTGTAGAGAACTGAAGAAATAGGACCATGATACCTTTGTCCCTGTGAACACTGTCCCTGGTCTTCCAGTCAGACCTGGGTCCAGGAAGGGTTGGCTCCAGGAAAGACCTCAGGAAAAATGTAGACAGGGATAAGACTTAGAATTCAATTTGGAGGAGCACCTAAGGTAGAATATCTACTTTAAGATTGGGCTGTGGCATTATACCTGCCAAGTCTATGTTGGCTGTTAGGCCTGGCCTTAAAGAGGATGAGTCCCTGCATGTGTCTTCGTCAGCCATGGGTTTCAAACCAAGCTCCCACCAAAATACAGACCTATTTGCTACTAGGAAAACTAAATATCTACTGCTCTAAGGCCTGCTGAGCAAGACATGGTCTTCTAAATCTCCAGCCCCGGCTATCTTAGTGGATCATCATGATGGTTCTAGACCTGCTTCTGATAGTATAGGCCACCAGGAGCCAAGCTCAATGTTCTTTAGGATTCTGAGGCAGACCCCCAGTAGTCTGGGCAAATAATCCAGGTGGGAAATCCCTTTCAAAAGCTCCTGGCAAGATAGCTCAGCGGAATAAAGCACCTGCTTAGGCAAGCAGCTCCATATGCTGTGCCAGCCCCACTCCTAGGGTGGGCTGAGTGGGCCAAGCCCAGGTGTAGTGACCCATGCCTGTAATTCCAGCACAGGGAAGGCTAAAAGCAGGAGGATCACCACAAGTCTTAGCTGCATAGTGAGAACCTACAACAACCAAATACATTTTTTAAAAAGCTCCATTCTGGAGCCAAATAACAAGCCAGCTACTGATTGGTAGTTAAGAGCCCCATTGGAAGGGGCCTGCAGCAACAGGCTGTGGGTGTGCACAGATAGGCCCATATGGCCCGTGTAGCAGGCGCCACATAAGCCAAATGTCAGAAGCAGAGAGCCCGTGCACTACAACCAATTCTCGGTAGAAGCAAGGGTCGAAGGTGTACAGATGAGGTGCAGCCGAAGGCTGGGAGATGCCAAAGGTGCGGAAAGCTGGGTGAGGCTCAGGTGTAAGCCGAAGGCGCTGCAGACACATTCCCAGAAAGACATCGTCTATGGGAAAGAGTTCAACCTGCTTGCAGGCATTGGACAGACGATGCAGTGTAGCTCCAGAAAGAACAAAGCCACCACCACCTGCGTAGGCTGGATAGGCAGCCAGGCCATATACAGCCTCCGGGATGTAGTACTTGCTACCCCGCCTGCGGATTGGCCGTGCCTGCACAATCACATCGCCTGCAAGCAAGTCTTGTGCTGGATCCCGCGGGGCCAAGAACTCCAGCAGGTTCCCTATGTGCACAAACACATCAGCATCGCCCTTAAAAACAAAGTGCACATCAGGGCAAAAGGCTGAAGCCCAGGCCAGGAAGTGAATCTCCTTGAGTGTTAGGTTGAAAAAGGTGTCATCAAAGGCCCAGAGCAGGATGTCTGCGTAGGCGCGGCTTTCCGCATGTAGCAGGGCACGCCAGTGCCCCCGCGTGGCCGCCCCCTCTTCATCTTTCCCTTCGTTGCGTATGTCCCTGGGCACGCCCAGCAAGAACACACGACGTACGAGCGCCCCCTGCACACGACCCTCAGAGCCCCATGTTTGGCGCACAGCTTGGCGCCGTTCAAAGTCTGCAGCCACAGACTTGACAGCAATAAGCAGGTCTGGTTGACCGCCAGGTTCGCCGTCACCGCGACACTTGTGTGGTTGGTTAATGAGCAAGGGGAAGCGCCGCTGGTCCTTGGCGTGCAAGTAGCGGCGGAAGTCAAAAGGGCCCGTGGGTGTAGGGAGTGCGGGCGTGTCCTCTTCGTAGGCTGGAGGGGCTGTGCCAGCTGGTACCTGGAATACGCGGGGCCTCAGCGTTGGCCTTGGTCCCACTCTCCCTCGCTCTTGGGGTGCACTTGAGGTTGAGGCCGGACCGTCGCGCTGAGCGTAGAGTAGGAGGGCGAAGGCGGCGCTGAGAAGCAGCGTGAGCAACGCGTCCCAGCGTAGGCGCAGTCTCCTCATGTTCGCGTGGCCAGCACCGTCCCTCCTTCCGAAGGGTCGCTGGCAGGTCCTCCCAAGATGGTAGAGTGGCAGACAGACCCTGCCCTACTGTGGAGGAGGGGGCAAAAGGCCACGCCCCAGGAGCCTTAGGCTACTGAACATTCATCCCCCTCCAGCGCTACGCACTGCTGAGACCAGCGAGCCAAAGGGAGAAGTACCCCCTTTGTACTTGATTCCTGCCTGACCTGGGTTGAGGCCCCAAGCCCCAGCAGTACGGAACCCTGCTCCTTGCTCCTTCCCCGTTCCCCACACTAAGCCTGAGTCCGTCCGTCATACCTTTACAGTCTCGCTCCGGCCTGGGTCTGTGGACTCCCACCACTCACGCAAGACCCTCAGGAGTGGGACGACCCCCTAATGCCGGGGCTTCTAGAGCTTAGCACAGGGTCCCAAGGGCGGCCATGGACGGGCCTGAGCCAAATGCTGTGTTGGCAGGAAGGCGCCCCCCGCCGCCCCCCCGCCATGCCACGTGACCCCTCCAGCTGTGCGCGGACCTCTGGAGCTCAGCTCCGCCCCGGTGCGAGTGCCTCTTGGCCAGGAGAACCAATTCCAAGTAGGGACTAATTAATTCCTGAGAGAATGCTTCACCAGTGAACTGCAAGTGAGGAAGGTCTGGTCTTTGCGCTGTCTCCACAACTCCACCTTTCTGATGTTAGGAAGTATCCTATCCGTGGATACCCTTCGCTGCTGTCTCTTCAGAGATAGGGTAGATAGAGCCGGGCTGCCAGGAGCCCATGAGCTGACTGGTCCCAAATCCCTGGGGCACAAGGTTTTAAGTGTCTACTAGCTACTATCGCAGGCCATTCTCCAGAGTACCTCTCCTTAGCAGCCCTGGTCCCACCTACCAAGCAGGAACCCTAAACTTCCCCTTGAACCATTGACTGCCTCTTTTTCTTGGTTTGACATACCAGCTCCAGAGCATGCACACACATGCAAACAAGAAGGACATAATGCAATTCTTAACCCTGCCAGCACGCTCATTGCTTGTCCCCAGGTGTGTTGTCTCACTCTGCGGTTCAGGTTGGCCTTAAGCTCACTTTGTGCCCAAGCTGATCCCAGACTTGAAACTCTCCTCCTGCCTCAACCTCCTGAGTGCTGGGATTATAGGCATGAGCCACCACTTCCAGCTTCATGAATCTTTAGCCTGACTCATCTCTTGAACTTAGAACTATACTGCCAGTGTCCCTTACACCATCTCCCTGGATGTCCTGCAGGATCATCATTCCCTGTGAATAGAGCAAACAAGGGCCTCTCCCAGGTTCTCTCTCAGGGTCACCAAGCTGTTACCATTTCTTCCCAAACAGCTCTTGGTGTTCAGTCCCTTTCCTCTCCTCGCAGCCACTGTCCCAGCCTTGTCTTCCCCACCCTTCCTCTGGCCTCATCAACCTCCCAGTCTTAATTCCCCAAACTCTTTAAAGACTTCTCACTGGTCTTGTAAAATACAAACTATAAGATTGCTCACTAGACTTGTGAGATAGCTCAGCGGACTAAGTGCCTGCTCAGGCAAGCACAGGTTTGATTCCTGGTACTGAATGCTGGAACACACGTCTAATCCCAGCACTGGGGAGGCTGAAACAGAAGGATCACTACAAAAAGGATCTGCAAAAAAAAAAAAGATGGCTCACTAGTCTCCGTGTCACCCCTCACCAATGGGTCACTCGGTGAGCCATTCTACCCTACCCCATCCAACTAAACTTGTATTTTTTGAAAAGTCTTTTTTCTTTTTGAGACAAGATTTTGCTATGCAGTTCAGGCTAGCTTATTTTGTAGCCCAGGCTATCCTCAAACTTGCAACAATCCTCCTCCCTCAGCCTCCCAAGTGCTGGGATTATAAGCGTACACCACTCCTGACCTAAATTTGTACTTCAGACACCCTTTCATTTTGTCTTCCACTATCAGTGGTTCTCAACCTTTCTAATGCCATGACCCTGCAATACAGTTCCTCATGTTGTGGTGACCCCAAGCCAAAAAATAATTTTGGTGGCTACTTCAAAACTGTAATTTTGCTACAGTTATGATTCAGAATGGCTTAGGCAGCCCCTGTGTTTTGGTCATTTGACCCCTGCCAGGGTCGAGACCCACAGGTTGAGAACCGCTACTCTAGATACTGCCCAAGGCTGCTGTGCCCAGAACACTTCCTTTTCATAACTCCCCCTACACTCCATTCCCACTTACATACTCCTGAAGTCTACCTCCAAACTGAAATAGGCTTCCACACTCCCACAATAAACTGTGCAAAATGTTACCCTTTATTACCACTTTGGGATGAGAGTTGGGGGTAGAGTGGATTCCTGTGTCTTGCTCACCACTGTTTTTGCAGCACTAGGGTTGATACCTAGAACACAGATATTCCCAGGATTTAATATGTCATTTTTCTATGAATAAAATGAGGGCTGACCAGAAAGGAAGATATCCACACTGTCTTATCAACTGGGCAGAATCACCATGGTGTACCCTGTAGGCTCCAGAGGTACTTTGTCTGACTCTTTGAGAAGCTTTTCCCCCAACTGCTCAGTGAAGTTGAAGTGTTACATGTGGTCTCAGAGCCCCTTGGATGGAAGGGGAAGGCATCAGCAGAACCAGTAGATGGGACCTTAAAGTCCAGTCAGGTGCCCCAAACCCTTGGGACATAGCCTAGGCCAGGCCACTGTTGGAATCTGCCAGGCCCAGCAGGTCTTCTGCCAGACTGGTGAGCTCATTTTCCTCAAGGGCTTCCACCAGGCGCTGCAACGTGGCACGGCGACCCTCAGCCTGCACGAAGCGCCTCAACAGCTGGAAGGCCTGCTCATACAGCCCCTCGCGCTCAAATTCATACGCCAGTGAGTCGAGAGCAGGGTCCCGAAGTGCCCGACAGCCACGCTGCAGGGAGCGCCCCACCCTGCGCCACTTAAGGCCCACTGAGCGTGCGAAGGTCTGTTGGTCCTGCAGGTTCAGTGGACGGTTCACTGTAGAGGAAGTGGAGCGCGGTAAGTGCAGGGTACCCTAGAGCTGGTACCCACCCAGCCCGACTTGGGGACCTTGCTTCTGCACTTGCACCTCACCTATGGGGTGACCTCGGAACAGAAAGGTCTGGCCAGCTGATGGTGGCGGCTTCTCCAATGAGGAGGGGGTCGGGGACTGCATTGGAGTGACCTCTGCGTTACCACCCTGACCCGCAGTGCCCAATATCAGATTGCTGAGCGCATCTTCCAGTTCAGTGAGCTCCTCATCCCGGAGCCGGTCCGGCTGGGGGAGGAAGTGCGCGCAGTCAGTGGGGCCCTTGACAGTGAATCCCCACCCCACCCTATCCTGACCCCAGCCAGGTGCACCTTCTGGGCCAAGATGGTTTGCACACAGCGCTCCTCATCAGTTAGCCAAGCATCCAGTTGCTCGGCCCCGGCACGCAGCTCCAGCTGCAGCCGCAGGGAGGGCTGGCTCAAAGCCACTGCCAAGCACCTCTGCAGCGCGACGCGCAGCGCCCCCTCTCGGTAGGCGCGGAGGAAGCTACTGCAGGACTGGTGCCCGCAGAAACGCAGCTGCATGATCAGCTGTGGGTCACTTTTATGGATCTTCAATATCTGTAGCACGTCGGGGCTCTGGGAGCTCTCTGCAGAGGCGAGCGGTCAAGCACCAGGCAGTCCCTTAGCGGGGCCGTTCTCCAAGCAGCCGAAGGATGGGCGAAGCCTGTGATCAACTAAACCCCTGTCCCCATCCTCTGGCCTGGGGTGCAGGATTACCCAAAGGTCCCAGCTGGGAGACAAAATTGAGATGCAAAGAGCAACAATCCAGAAAGCAGGCCAGAACGTACTACAGAGTGGGTGTAATCTAGTGGCATTTCTAAAACCTCAAATGAGGGTGAGCCAAAAGGAGGGCCTTTTCTATACAGAAAAGGGATCTTTGCCCTGGGGAGGACAAGAGAAGTGTGGGAGGCCTCAGGTCTTCAGCCTCCACCTAGTAAGGTTCCCTCTCCCTTGAAGGGGAAGGATCCTTGTTGCTGAGGTTGAAGTAGAATGCCCCAACTGGTTTCAGCCTTCTTTGGTCTCCCTTGGGGTGAATAAGGGGGACCTAGAATGGTAGGTACTGGGCAAGCAGTGCTGCAGTGAGAGAGGAAAGAGAAATGTGCAGTTAGTAGGAGTGAGTTGGATGGGCAGGAGGGCAGGTAAGGGGTGTGCAGAGCAGGAAGACATTAGTGCAGAAATAGAGCATACCTAGATGCAGGTATGCACATTAACTTAAGCACATGCTTAAAGTAAGCAGAGAAGGCTGGCCAGGGCTCTTCCTCCCCTATCCAGCCCCACACCCCAATTACTTCCCACCCCCAATCTTTTCCCAGTTTAGCTAGAACCTCCACCTGGCTCTGTCTGTATGGAAAGCCACGCACCTGCCAATGCAGTCCGAAGAGCCCTGTATACTGCCACTTTCTTCTGGGGGTGTGCATAGGCATCTGACAGGACCACTTTGTCTAGTAAGGACTCCAAAAACAGGTATGCACTGCCCACCCACTCTTCATGCCCATTTGACCCAGCTGCCATCTTGTGTCTTGGACCTACAGACAAGAATCCAGGTCACTCCCTGACTTGGAGACAACTGTCCAATTCCATGTGGCTCAACCACCCCCACAGCAACCCCCATCTGCTTGCATACTTGAAGCAGGAGTTTACCATCTCACACACAATCCCTTCTGCCTCTCCCTCTACAGGAAGCCCTGTCCGGCCCTGCCCAAACTTGTAATGAGGATTATTCCTACACTGACTTCCAGCAAAAGCCTACAGTTGCCAAGTGCAATGGCGCACACCTGTAATCTTGGCCACTCGGGAGGCTGAAGCAGAGGAATGGCAAGTTCAAGGCCATCTTAGGCAACCTGATGAGTCTATCTCAAAATAAAAAATAAAGATGGCTACATATATAGCTCAATGGTACTCACTCACCTAGCTTAGATTTTTTTCCCCCTTGTATTTTTAAGGGGACCTGGGTTTAATCTCCAGTCCAAAGAGAAAACTAGAAGTTCAGGATCATAGTGGCAAAAAAGCAGAAAAGGACCCTGAAGTGAAAAAGAGAACCTTTGCTTCCTCCTCCAGCCAAAGATGACAGCAGATATCATTCTGGATGTTGCCTTTACCTTCAGGTTGAACTTGAGACCCAGGATCTCTACAGACCTACCACTCCACCCTTAGATTCTTTCATTTGCACCCTCATTATATCTTTTGGCTTTGCTTTTTTTTTTTTTTTTAAGGAAAAAAACACGTACTTTTTTTCCTACACAGACTCCCTCCCTCTTCTTTTCTTATGCTTATTGGGAGTGCTAATCCCACTTCCTAGTTCCATGTCTGGCTATATGAAGTAGGTCTAACCAGTGTACATGTTCTGCTACCATTCTGCATGGACTACATGGGGGTCTGCAGTTCAGACCTCCATATAGGGCTCAATCTGGACCAATAAGAAGCCTGGAGCTCAGCTGTACTAATAGCATTAATTTCCCTTTCCTTGGGGATGAATCAGAGGGAAGTGGTCAGTCTCCTTTGACATTGCTTGGGAGGAGCCTGGCTGAGAATAAAAACAATACTGATGGAAACAATCAAGAGAAGAAGAGGTACACTCCTAACCACACTGACCCCAGTTCTAGTTGTCCCCCAAACCACTGAACCCCAAGTCGTTCAGTTATGTGAGTTAAACAATTCTATTTTGTTATAAAGCCCTAGGAACTGAGCTCTTGTCTTTTCCAACTCAAATTGTTCTATCTATAGATTCCTCTGTTCCTTGTCCAGACAGAACCGTGGACCCTTGGTGTTGCTATCTTCTGTCAAAAACCTGAACCTAAGTGATAGGTGTGGTAATACATGCCTGTAATACTAGCACTTGGAAGGCTGACTCAGGGGAACCACTGCAATTATGAGGCCAGCCTGGGCTACAAAATGAGTTCAAAGCCACCCTGACCTTCATATTGAGAGCCTTTCTCAAAAAGACAAAAAACATAGCCGGGTGTGATGGTATACACCTGCAATCCCAGCACTTAGGAGGCTGAGGCAGGAGGATTGATTTGAGTTCGAGACCAGCCTGGGCTACAAAGTGAGCTCAAGGCCAGCTTGAACTGCATAGCAAGACCCTGTCTCAAAAAAAAAAAAAAAAAAAAAAAACACTGATCCTCGACCAGGAGGCACAATTCCTAACCTACTCGCTTCATTGACCCCATCATGACTCCATGAGGAAGCAAGTGGGGAAACTGTCCTGTCTCTTCTGCCTCACTTAAGGCAACACATCTTTTTTCCCAGAAAATCTCACTTCCTGCCCCATCAGTCAGTTTCCCTTACTTCTGGTTTTAGCATTACAGTGATGAACTGTAATGGAGGGGTGCTGAGCCCTTGCTCTGGGTGGGCAGGTGGTACGGCTCCAGCTGGCTCCAGGGGGCCAGGAGGACCCAGAATAGCATCCTGGACACAGTGAAGAGGAAATAAGGATTTGGAGTTTAAAGAACAAACTATAGCTGGGCGTGGTGGCGCACGCCTGTAATCCCAGCACTCGGGAGGCTGAGGCAGGAGGATCGGTGCGAGTTCGAGACCAGCCTGGGCTACTAAAGTGAGCTCAAGGCCAGCCTGAACTGCATAGCGAGACCCTGTCTCAAAAAGACAAAAAAAAAAAAAAAAAGAAAAAACTATATTTCAGCTCTTCCTCCAAGTCCTAACTTATATGCTCAAGCTATGACCATATCATCCACCCTGGCAAGAGAAATGACAACTGGTAAGGGGGTCCTACCATGATTCTGAGCACAGAGGACACACTTTGAATTGTCACTTCCTTTCTAATCTCTTCAGAGAAAATGTGTTAACTCTTTTGAACATACCTAAAACAACATATAATTAACTATTAATTTTTAAATTAATAGAATACTAGTACTATATTCTCTAAGCAGGATGGGAGGTCATCTGGAGCAATTTTTAATTTATTTTGTATTTAACAATTTTCTGCTTTGTGTAAAACCAACATTTTCCTTGCATTAATTTTTTTTTTTTTTCTGTCTTTGAGACAGCGTCAGTCTAGTAATACAATTCAGGCTTGAGCTCACTTTGTAGCCCAGGCTGTTTTCGGAATTCTCAATAAACCTCCTGCCTCAACCTCCCAAGTGCTGGGATTACAGTCATGTGCCATCATGCCCAGTTATTAAAAAAAAAAAAAAAGCCTTTCTTTAAAAACAAAACACACACACACACACACACACACACACGGGGTGAGACTCCAGGTGATAGGTAGGGCCAAGAGCAGTAGGGAGCCAGTCAAGAAGGTAAGGCAGAGCCAGAAAGATGATTCAGTCGTCTAAAGCGCCTGCCTATGCAAACTTAGGCAATCTCAGGGACCGAGGTTCAGAGGTTCTAAGTTGAATCCTGGGCATCACATGCTGCTCCAGCCCCACCCCCAGGGCAGGCTGAGCCAACCATGAAAGAAAGAAAGGAAGAAAGGAAGAAAGAAAGAAAGAAAGAAAGAAAGAAAGAAAGAAAGAAAGAAAGAAAATTGTTTTTAAAAATATAAAGCAAGTAGGAAGCTCAGGAAAAGTAGTATGGAAGAGCCTGGAAATGTCTCCTCTCTTACATCTTCCTAGCCCGTGACTTGGAAGTTCTGACCGGGTGGATGTGGGAGGTAGGAACCAAAGGAACTGACCATCAGAACCTCCAGGTGGGTTCGGAAGCCTAGAGAGGGCTAGAGGTCAAAGTTGGTTAACAAGGTAGAGAAATAGCGGGGCATGGAAGACTCTTCTCTGTCATTGTCCATTTTGTAATCATCTCAAACCTGGCCTTCCACAGAAAGCCCTTCCTTGGGAAGGCCCAAGCCCCACCCACCAGGAATCTACCTCTCCCTAGGCTGGACTGAGGCTTCTAGGTTGGGTTGCCGGGATAGTGGGCAGACGTTAATGTGGACACTTGGGTACTAAACTAAGAACTGCCAACAGAGGACATCCAGGCGAGCTGCCCCATTAACACAGGACAGTCCCTAGGCAGCCTCACTTCTGGTTGGTTGGGCAGGACTGCCGGAGGCATGGCCCAAGGACTGGAAGCCAGCAAAATCTTGCAACCAACCAGATGTACCCCCTACTCTGCCGCGCCACTCTGGACGTCGAGTGGGAACTTGCTAGGTTCCCACTAGCTCTCCTTCCTGCTAGGTTTTCCTACGTGCCTAGACTGGAAAGCAAAAGGGGTCCTGATCACAGAACCAGTTCCTTCTCCACACCCGGTCATCTGTACCCTCTCCTCCTCCAACGGAAACGGCTCAATAGGCCGCAGTCACCAGCTGACCGTAGCAGCACCGGTGACAGCCACACGTAACTCTCGCTTGGGAGCCAGACTCCACTTCTGCTTCTGATGCACCCGGTTACCCACCTTCCCTCCCTCTGAACTGACCTGGCCACCTCTGCCGAGCCAGGGTTCCCAAGCCCGCCAGGGTCCGTTCCACACGTTGCTTCCGGGTGTGCGCGGAGGCTCTGGGGCGGTGCCCTAGCTCTAGCTGCGCGGTCCTCCCCCATGTCCCGCCTTCCCTTGTCCCAGCGGCTCCAGTTCGCTCCACTGTCCTCCGTGGCTAATGCCCTCCCTCTGAGCGGAGCCCACCCGCTGAGCAGGTAAGATATTGACGCTTCAATTTAGCTAGAAGATCTGATGGTAGGTGTTAACTTTAGGGTCTTGAAATTCTTGTAAAATCGAAGGGTCCCAGAGTGAGAGCAGCAAGACTTCCGTCCGTTCGAGGTGGCTCAACTAGAGGGCGCCACCTGGGGATCAGAATTTTCTTGTGACTTCTGAGGATCTGGTTTGATAATCTCACCTCTGCTAATCTCTCGTACTCAAACCACGTACCACGACTGACTCCCAAGAGTAAGACTGACAGAGGGTATCTGAAAACACTAGAGTACATATGGTGCCAATTCCAGGAGAGACATAAGCCTGGAAGATATGAGAAAGTAAATTGGGAAGTGGTGTGAAATGTACAAAACCCTCATATACCTTAAAACAAGAAGAGGATGAACAGTTTCCTACAGCTTCATCTTTCCTCTAAAATTTGGGAACCAGGTCAGTGTGCTGAATTTCTGCCCAGTGGAACCAGGGCTACTCAGGGTGTGAACTTGAATTATAGCCTGTCAAGAGCCAGAACTGTCAGGCATAGAGCCCCAAGCTTAACTACGCAGGGCCCTGGGCTACTGCAGGAAGCCCCTGTGTGTTACACACACACACACACACACACACACACACACACACACACACACACACACACACCTTCCTGATTGGCTCCTGGTCCCTGACAAAAGTCTTGCTTGCTCCTGCCTTATTAACCCTGTAGTCATCCTCTACTGGCTGGCGAGTAAGGGGCAAGGTTTTTCTAGTAGCAATTTGTGGAATCACCTGGAGCTTCTTCAACAAGTGAAAAGAAAAGAAAAGAAAAGAAAAAGAATCCTTTGGCACCTAGGGCTGACTTTAGGGACCTGAGTGAGACCTGCTCAGTGGGGCAGGGGCCTCATGCTTGGCTGAATGCTTGATCAAAAATTCTGCTGCCACTGCCTCAAAATTTTGGTTAGTGTTGAGATCAGCTTAGAGCCTACCTCCAATCTACCTCTCCAGCCCTTTGAAATTGAAATTCTTTTTTTTTTTTGTCTTTTGAGACAGGGTCTCACTGTGCAGTTCAGGCTGGCCTTGAGGTCACTTTTGTAGCCCAGGTTGGTCTCGAACTCGCACTGATCCTCCTGCCTCAGCCTCCCAAGTGCTGGGATTACAGGCATGCAGCACCACGCCCAGCTTGAAATTGAAATTCTTAATGTATAAACAGATATACAGGCATTTACATTTTGCACAAAGATTCATAAAATATAGCAACTGGCAAACCACCAACATATTTCCACCCATGCCCCAGACTTTCCTTCCTGAGCCCACGATGCGCTCTCTCTTCAGGCCTGATCTGTGCGAGCCGTGGCAGAACCCCCAGCTGTAACATGGCAGAACAACTTCCAGAGGAGGTACTGGTACTCATCTTTTGCCACCTGCCCCTCAGAGACCGTGCTGCTGCTGCCAGGGTCTGCAAGGCCTGGGCCGTCGCTGTCACCAGCAGTGCTGTATGGTATGACACCAACATAAGGTGAGCTGCCACCTGCCACCTACTCATCCTCCTACTTGCTCTGTGGAGCTGGGATTTGCAGGAACTTATTAAATTCACCCATATTGAAAAAATAATTGCAGTACTAACATTTACTGATCACCTACTATGCATGTACCTACTATTCTAACTGCTTTGCATATAGTATCTCTTATTTATTTATTTATTTGTTTATGTTATGGCCAGCTCAACCTGCCATGGGGGGCAGGGCTGGCACAGCATGCAGTACCAGGGATGGAACCTCGGTCCCTGCCACATATAGTATCTCTTAATCCTCACAGAAAACCTGTGGTGGTGGATAGGCAGCATTAATTCCATTGCACAGATAATACAGAGAGATTTCATCACTTCCCACAGGTTATTCAGCAAGGGGGTGTCAGAGTCAGTTTTGAACCTGGCAACCCAGAGGCTTCCCTCCTCCTATCTCCTTGGTGCCTGCTAGCTCCTAAAATATCACTGGCTCTCCATGCCAGGGTTTCAACCTATGACTGACTACAGTCTTCTAAAGGAATGGGATGGGAGTTACCCCCACTACCAGTGGCTACCTTGGGGCTACAGTGAGATCTAGAAAGAGAGATGTGTGCATGGGGGCAGGCAGGGAGGAGGACATTGGGAAGCCAAGCTGAGGGGTAATACGGGCCTCCCTTGGTCTTGGAGACTCCCCCCAGTTCCTTTTTTGTACTCTAACCTAAGTTGCGACTGCGAGCAGGAAGGTATGTTGCCACCATATCTGTATACCTGCCTGGACTACATTCACAATCTACGGCTGGAATATGAACCCTCAAGGAAGATGAGTCGCTGGATGGCCACTGAGCTGCTGATTGCACTGGCAGGCCATGCACCAAGGCTTCGAGGCCTGCGCCTGGAGTGCCTTGGTGAGAAACCACTGTTCGACTCCGGCCGAGACATCCTGGATGCTGTGCAAGCTGTCTGTCAGAGTGCCTGTGAGCTGCGCCACCTGGACCTGCGGCGCTTGCCCTTCACACTAGATGATGAGTTGGTGCTGCTGGTGGCACGATGCTGCCCAGAGCTCCGAAGCATTTTCTTAGACAACCACACTCTGGTGAACAGTGTGAGGCCTGGCGCAGTACTCGAGCTGCTGGAGGCCTGCCCACACCTGTGCTCCCTTGGCCTGCACCTGGCCAGTCTGTCGTCTGCTGTCCTCCAGGTACTGGCAGCGCCCAATCGTGCGCCTTTTGAGCTCCTGGCCCTTCGGTGCGCGTGCCCCGAAGATGCACGCGCATCCCCCATGCCCGACGAATCCTGGGCGGCATTACGTTGCCGCCACCCTGGGCTAGTGGTGGAGCTGGAGCTTGAACCCATGATGCCTGCTGAGGGCGTGATGCGTGTCCTGCAGCCAGCAATACCCCTGGCTGTGCTACGTCTCAACCTCTCTGGTGACACCATAGGTCCGGTACACTTCGCTGCGAGCCACTACTCTGCAACCCTCCGCGTGCTGGAGGTGCGCGCTTCCGCCTCACTCGAGCTGGACGCAGCGTTGCAGGAGCTGGCAGCGCGCTGCTCGGGCCTGCGCGAGATACACTGCTTCTGCGTGGTGAGGTCCTCAGTACTTGAAGCCTTCCGCACACTCTGCCCGCGCCTGCGCAGCTACACACTCAAACTGAAGCGCGAGCCACATCCCTGGCGACCCACACTCCTGCCGTGATTGGTCAACTCCCACCCCCATCATGCAGACCTGAGGTCTCTGAGACCCAGGAGGAGTTTCCTGGGTGCCTTCCAACTGCCAGCCCTTCTAGAATTCCGTTTGCCTTCTGTGCCTCTCTGGGGCAGGGACTGGGACATGTGGTGTGGGGTCTGAACCAGTCCGGGGCACCCTGAGTCCACTCGGTGCTTTCAGCCTCTGCAGATTGTAATTCTGTTGGGGGCAGTACTGGGCTTCTCCACCCTATCTCTCTGTACGCTATGCCCCAGCTCGGCAGCCCTGTGCGGGAAGAGGGTGGCCGTGGGCGCTGGCCAACCGTAGAGGTAAGTGCGAAATAAACAGACCTTGCAGTATTTGTGCCGGGTCTAGGAATTGCACGAAATAAACAGACATTGAGGTATCTCTGAGTCCGATGAAAGGCTGGGTAAGTCTTAACGGGGGAGTGCTGGCAAAGAGCCGAGGCAGGAAGAGCCCTCCAGGCAGAGGTGGAAAGGATCTGGACTCTAAGGTCTGTGGTACTAAAGCGGCATGGGCAAGGGTGGGGCCTTCCGCACCCTTGGAATGACCACCCCAGCATCCTTCCACACCCACCCATGCTGTCAGCTCTAACCGGGCCTTCACTATGCCCACAGCTATCGCATTTTAATACTTTCCAAGTCCACAGCAGTTCAAACACGAAGATTTCTCCCAAAGAATGCAGATGAAAATAGACTGAGAAGGATGGGAGTCGAACCCAGGTCTCCCTCGGGACCCTCTCTGCATATTTCCAATTTGATTCAGCCAGCCCTATGGTCTGATGGCGCCTCGGCTGCTGTCCGAGCCCCGCCCCGTGTATCGGCACGTGGCCCCCGCCTGACCCGGCGCCTGGGGGCGGAGTAGGGCGGGGCGGGAGGCAAGCGCAGCACTTTCACGGTTTGGACAAGCCCGCAGCGGCCCGGCTGAGCGCTGAGCCCGGTTGAGACTGCGCCATGCAGGAAGCGCCAGCCGCGCTGCCCACGGAGCCAGGCCCCAGCCCCGTGCCTGCCTTCCTCGGCAAGCTATGGGCGCTGGTGGGCGACCCAGGCACCGACCACCTGATCCGCTGGAGCCCGGTGAGGGCTGGGGCCCCTCGACACCCCCATTGGTCCCCGGGGTCCCTCCAAGTCAGTCAACACCCACGCCCACTCAGCCTCCGCCTGGGACTGATCTGTGGGTTCCTCAATTCTGCAGTACGGGTAGTTCACCTTAGAGGGGGTGTGCGAGCTGAGGATGAGGCGATTTCCTCTAGAGCTGAGGAAGGATTAGGGACCTCCTCCGAGACCTAGAGCCCCAGTGATCTCCTAGGTCATTTAGCTGTCACTCCGCCTCATTGACCGATCTGAAAACAGGCCAGAAGAAGGTAAGGGCTGGCTCCAGCTAAGTCAGGGTCAGTCACATCGCAGGTCTGGCTCAAGCTCACATCCTGATCTGAGGAGAGCCCCGGGTGGCCTCTGCTACTCCCTTCTGAAAACCGACTCTGGGTCGGGTACGGTTTAGGGACACACTCACTCGTTACCCTGGGCTCAGCCTCAGCTGGTCCTGGCTTTCCGTTGTCCCATATCACTATGAGCTGCAGGCCCGACCCGAGTGAGTGCGCGCGCCACAGCGTTGACCTGGTGGTGGGTGGGCGCCGCTCATGGATTCTGGTCTCCACCCGCACGCGGGCGGGCGGCGTTCTCGGTAGAATGGGACCAGCTTCCTCGTAAGCGATCAAAGCCGCTTCGCCAAGGAAGTCCTGCCCCAGTATTTCAAGCACAGCAACATGGCGAGCTTTGTACGCCAACTCAACATGTGTGAGTCCCTCGAGCCGCCGGGCAGGGAGCGGGTGTGGGCGATCTAGTGCCGAGGTTAGGGCTACTCAGACCCCCACGCCCAACTCCCTAGATGGTTTTCGGAAGGTGGTGAGCATCGAGCAGGGTGGCCTCCTTAGGCCGGAACGCGACCACGTCGAGTTCCAGCACCCAAGCTTCGTGCGCGGCCGAGAGCAACTACTGGAGCGAGTGCGGCGCAAGGTACTAAGCCCAAGTGAGGCGTTGGGTCTGCCTGCATTCGGTGCTCTAAGTGACGCTGTCCCACTGCTACCTTCCACCTGCAGGTGCCGGCGCTGCGCGGTGATGACGGTCGCTGGCGGCCCGAAGACCTGGGGCGGCTGCTGGGTGAGGTGCAGGCTTTGCGGGGAGTGCAAGAGAGCACGGAGGCCCGCCTTCAAGAGCTCAGGCAGTGAGGGGGAAAGACAGGGTGGAGGGGGATCTGGTTGAGAGGATCCGGACCATTAGGAAGTTCTGGGGAGCCCCTTCCTCTCTTAGGCCCTGGCACCTCCTTCTAGACAACTGGACCCTGTGAAACTCTAGGATGGACCGCCATCGGGCGGTCCCACGGGGTGCCAACCTTGTCATCCCATGGGGGTGGTGACTGGGGAAACCCTCAGAAGCCTCAGCGCCCTCCCATCCCTTCTCTCAGGCAGAATGAGATCCTATGGCGAGAGTTGGTGACACTGAGGCAGAGCCATGGTCAGCAGCACCAGGTCATCGGCAAGGTGCTTCTCAACCTACCTTGCTCCCTCCTCCCACTCCTGGGCACCCTTCCATGCAGGCCTCCTCAAACCCACTAGGACCTGTTCGCTAGTGTGGAGGCAGATGCTACATATGAATTAGTAACCCTCTGCTTTCTCTTCAGTTGATCCAGTGCCTCTTTGGGCCACTTCAGACAGGGCCCAGCAGTGCAGGAATAAAGAGAAAACTGTGAGTGAGGAAGCCAGGGAACCTCACACCCATGTTCCCACTACCAGAGCCCCACTTGAGAACCCCTGACAGCAACCCCTTCACCTTTACCAGGAACCCCCATTCCCTTCCCTCCCTGCCTTGTACAACCACCCTCATCCAGTCTAGGGCTGTTTTCCTTATTCCCCCAAGTCTGTCATCTGGTACATCCACTCCCATACCCTCTCTTGTTCTAGGACTTTACCCCAAATTCCACCCCAGCAGTCCCTTCCTCTTCCCCAAAGCATTCTAACAACAGAAGGCTTGAGGCCCAAACCATGCTCCCTCCCTCCCCTCCCTACCCCCAAAGGGCCCCCATCTCTGTGGGGAGCCCCTTCCATTCCAGCATGTGACTGATGCCTGGCAACAGGCCTCAGCTCTGCTGACTGGGCTGCTGGGGCCTGAGGGAGGGAGAGGGGAGGGCACTGTAGGCTGAAAGGCATAGAGGCTGAATCTGCCCCACCCCAGCCTGTGCCCTGCTCATCCACACAGGTCCCTAACGCTGGATGAGGGGAGTTTATGCCCGACACCTGCCAAGTTCAACACCTGTCCCCTTCCTGGTGCCCTCCTGCAGGACCCCTTCTTTATCCAGTCGGTAGGGTTTTTTTTTTTTTTTTTTTTTTTTTTCTTTTTTTCTCCCCTTCCCTTTACCTAGGACACAACTAGATTAATGCGTCAAAGGCTGGGTCTAGTCTTCTTACTTACAGCCCTTCCCTGAGACTACCTTGGGCCTCAGCCCTCACAGGGCCAGGGGCCCTATCATCTCTGACATCCCAGAAGACTCTCCACCCCCTGAAGAGCCCAGGTCTTCTTCTGGTAGTGGCAGGAGGTAAGGGAGGCAGGGGATGCCCCTAGGGAGCCTTCCAGGGGAGGGTCTACCAGCCCAGATGATCATGGAGGCAGGAGGAGAGGACAGTGCCCAGGTCTGGCTGAAGCTTTTCTCTGGTACAGGGAGAAGGGCCTGGCACTGCTCAAAGAAGAGCCAGCCAGTCCAGGGGGGGATGGCGAGGCCGGGCTGGCCCTGGCTCCAAACCAGTGTGACTTCTGCGTGACAGACCCCCCACCGCTGCCTGTGGCTGTGGTAAAGGCCATCCTGGAAGGGAAAGAGAGCTTCAGCCCTGAGGGCCCCAGGAGCACCCAACAGCCTGAACGGAGGGGTCCCAAGGAGGTACCTGACAGGTGAGCAAAGCCCTTGACAGTGAACCCTGTAGGCCTCTTAGACAGACAGATAGATGGGCTCTCACAGCTCAAGAAGCTCCCCACCTTATGGGCCCCTTGGTTGTTGTAGGAGGTATCAGACACCTGATTTCTCATAGCATGCTCCCTGGAGCACCTGCATCAGAATCCTATGGAAACTGGAAACCTATCCAGTCAGGTCTATAATCACCTCTATGATAGGACTCAGGAATGTGTTTTTCAATGAGTGTACTGGAGTACAGTAATATACAATAATTTTAAAACCACTAACATTTATACTGGCATGGGGGGGGGACATATCCCAAGACCTCAAGTCCTAGGCAAGTAGAAGAGGCATTATGTGCCCCTGCACAAAGAGAAGTATGTAAATCCTGATATACCCAGGTTCCTTGAGGTGGTGGACACTGCAGGCATGAGGCTGACGACAGTTCTTCTTCATATACAGAGGGCCTCTGGACCTGGAGCAGGGGAACCCAAGCCCAGAAGGTCAGCTACCTCTAACACTGCTTAGGCCTCCCCCTGAGGGAGTAGAGCCTGCAGTGTCCATGGATGTGAGTACCACTTTGGCAGGGGCAGGAGCATGGGCATGAGACCCAGTGGGGTCCAGCTGGCTGTGCAGCCTGAGAGGGCACTGGTGACTCAGAGCTTTTCTCAGGTCCTGGGCTCCAGTCCCCAAGGACGTGAATGGTCCCTCCTGGACTTGGACATGGCGCTGTCCTTGGTAAGATGGAGGTGGGGCATGATCACACCCTCTGGTCCTTGGCATCTCAGTGAGCCAAAATCATGTCTAAAGATGGCCCTAGCGAACCCCACAGCTCTCCTCTTCAGCTAGGCTCCCCCCCCCCCAGCTTCTTCCTGGGGTTCTTTCATGCAGGTGCAGCCCTTGGATCCCGAGAGGAGTGAGGCTGAGCTGGCAGTCAAAGGGTTAAATTCTCCAAGTCCAGGTAATGGTGGTGGGGATTCAGGAAGTCTGGGCAGAACTACCAGGAATGGGTGGGACAGGCAGTTTGAGCTGTGAAGAGTAATCTCTTGGATTCAGGCTGCCCTTACAGCCTTCTGAGACACCCATCCCTTCATCACTGAGAGTGGGACAGTTAAGAATAAAGGCTCATCCTGACTGAGCAGAAGTCAGACTCTTGGCTCTTCTTTAAAAAAGGAGAAAAATGGGGCTGGGGAGATGGCTCCATGGCACAAGTGCCTGTCTGGCAAGTGCAAGGTTGTCAGTTCAAACCCCGGCCCCACAGAGAAAAGAAATAATAATAAAAATTAAAATTGAAAAAAGGAGAAATGCTCTTCTGATGACAGCCTCACTTCTTCTAGGAAAGGATCCCACACTGGGGACCCCACTCCTGTTGGATGTCCAGGCCAATTTGGGAGGCCCAACCCTTGCTGTGCCAGGGGCTTTAGCCATTTACAGCACTCCTGAGAACTGGCCTTCCTACCTGGGCCCAGGGGCCAGTCCCTCCCCCTGAGACCCACACAACGCTGAAGTGCCCTACCTGAGGAATCATCCTTCTACACCAAACCTACTTTGGCTTCCTGATGCCCCCTGGGGGGGTGAACGGTAGCCCCCTCTACTGGCAACCTCTCTCCTTTACCCTGCACATAAACTGCGTTTCCCCTGTCTTTTTGGTCTGTTTTCTTTATTGACTAGGGAGCACAGGAGTAGTGAGGAGGAGATCACTTTGCCTTAGTAGAATCATTCTGAGCCCAGGGCTTTAGAGGAAGAACCCCTGGGGAGTGAAGGTGCTTGAGGAGCTGACGCTAAGAGTCCTGCATGAATTCAGGGCTGGTCCATAGTCACTGCAGTGGGGCTTCCTACATTCAGCTCCACAGAGCATGTGCTTTGTACCCATGGACAAGTCGGTCTCCCCATTGAAGGAGGGTGGGGTGGGCAGGGCGACAGATGAAACCACCTGGGCATTGACCCAGACGTGTGGGCCGTAGGTTGAAGGTTACTTCGGTCCATCCCTAGTCCCTAGTCAGCGCCACTCTGGTGGCCAGGCTTCTAGTGCCTGGAAGAATGCCCCCTCCGCCTCGGTTCCCAGCAGCCCTGACAGCCCCGCCCCTGCCACAGCTGCTGCACCCATCCCCACCCCGCTGGGCCCTTTCTGCACTGTCATCTCCTGCCCTCCCAACTCAACTCGTGAGTGAGGCCGCCTGAACCAGGATCCCCACAGCACCAGAGGGGGAGGGAAGGGAAGGGAAATTGAGATTGGGCAAAATCCGTGTCTCACCATCGGCTGCCGCACTCACAGGTCAGTGAGTCCCACCCTTCCACAGGACTGCAGGTCCCGGACTAGGTGGAAAGGTCAGGGTACCCTTGTGGCTGCGCATGCGCAGAGGCTCCCACACGGGTCCCAGGACCCTCGCAGTAACAGTATGCACCGTGACCTAAAGGGGGCAAAGCAGGGTCCCTTGGGGCAGCATCTGGGTCTGTCCTTTGAAAAATGGGCTGCAGCAAAACTTGGTTGTTTATCTTAGAGCTAAGAAAACCTCAAAGGCGAGCAATGCCCTGATCAGTCCAGGTCTTTGCTCCCTGGACAAGACAAAAGGCAGAAACTGGGGTAAAAGGAGGCTAACAACAAAACAAATTAAGAAGCAGGGCATAGGAGAGACCAATCCAATCTCGCCTCTTCCTTTCTGCATCTGAAAGAGTAGGAGCTAACCCCTTTCTCTTCTCACACAGTGCAGTGAGGTCTGTTCATGAAGTGGTGAGGGTGTATACTATTCACTGGGGTGCACGCAAGGTGTCACAGAGACATGATGTGTCCTCCCATAACTGAGGTGGAAGGAAGCAAGGAAGAGCCTGGCCACCCAGTGTGGAGAGAGGTGGCTAAAGTAGCCAGACCAGATAGTTTGGATTCCTTCTAGCTTTGAGCTGGAGATAGGTGGTTAGGCCTGACAGTTGGACAGGAGATTACTTCCTTATAATTCAGGCTCTACTTGATCCCTGAGCTTATCTCACAGTGGGGCTGGGGAGATAGCTCAGTAGAATAAACACTTGCCTGGCAAACAGAGGGGCCTGAGTTCCATCCCCGGGTCCACTAACTAAATAACTAACTAACTAACTAACTAAATAAATAAATAAATAAATAAAGTGACACCAGTAAATCCTACTCCAGAATTGCCATCACCACACTGATGGGGACAGAAGAATGAAAATGAGAGGTCTTCAGAGGGGGTTACAAGAGATGAAATAACAATAGTACTGACAGGCAGAAGTTAAGGAAGATTCTGAGAGTTGCTGTCATTGATGGAACATGAAGAACAGGAGTCTGGTCTCTGGTGGCATAGAGGAAAGGACCAATACTTAAACATGAAGAATTAGAGGGGTACAGGGTATGCAAAGACCAAACAGGTCATTTACTGTACTATAAGTATAGTATAGTAAGTATACATTACTACTATACTATACTATATCAAGTATAGTAAGACACTAGGGCAGTGGTGGTGAACAAATGGGACATATGCCACAGCAGGCTGATTGTTATCTCTAAAGATTCTAAAAGGTTTGCCATCACTGATGTAGGGGATATTGAGAGAGACCTGGGAGGTTAGGACCAAATGCATGAGGAAAGGAAGTAGACAAAGGACAATAAAAGGAAGAGGAGACCTGGCAGGACACTGTCTGAACAAAGTCAAGATAAGGTAAATATTCGTTCACAGAGATGAGAGTGGTCCAGGGCCTGACCTCTCTGCCTCTCAATGTCCAGAGCTATTTGGACTCAGCCACCCAAGGGAATGGGCTGTAATTCTTGGTTGGTAATAAATAAACAAAACAGATTGATTTCTACATAGTTCCTATTAATTGGTAGAGACATTTTCTCAAAATGAGACTTCCATGGAGAAAGAAGTAAAATGTAACAAGCATTCCTTGATGGCTTTCATGAACTGGACCCTATGTATTTCAAGATCAAGCAGTAAAATGGCTGTGAGTCATCCCAGGTCAGCAAGAAGACAGATCTAAGGTGATGGCAGATCTTAGCTGGAAGTAGGACTTTGGAGAATTGAGCTATCTGGGAACCAAAAAGGGACAGTGGAACCACTTTGGGGTTGCAATGTGGTGATGGCGATAAGGCTACAGGTATAGGGCCTGCTCTGGAAAGTTGGATCTTCCTGTCAAACTAAGGTCACAGAAGTAAAGGGAGGCTCTTGGCTGTTTGTATTTGGTGCAGAGGGGGCTGGGGGGGGAAGATTACAGAGGCAAGACACCTCAATCCCAGGTTCTTCAGGGTCCAAGCAGGAAGTAAAAGGCTAGTCTGAAAAAATATAAAGCCTAGTCCTGGTCTCAGTACACAGGTTGGGGAAAGAAACATTCAGCTGACCAGGAAAGACCACTGTAAGCTACAGTCTTAGGAGCAATCATAGATTTTTCTGCTTGTTGAGATGGGAAAGCAGGTGTGGAAAAGTTAGTTTGGATAAATAACTAGGTCTGAAATGGTCATAGAGTCTACAGGCTGCGAGAGCTCAGGAGGAAGGTCCAGGCTGCGGAGCAGGCAGTGACGTTTAGAGAGGGGAGGAGGAGCCTGAGGAGGAGGCAGTACAGAGGCGGCCAAGGAGGCAGAAGACAAGTTCTGTACGGCCCCTCCAGGTCCTATACTGCGGAACTGTCCAGCCTCTGAGGTGAGTTTAGGCCACATCACCTCTGTGCACGGGAGCCCCAGGAACGAAGTCTGGGTCGCCAAGCCAGGCTGTCACCTACCTTTTTTCCCCTCCCCAGTGCAGCCCCAACAATGGGCAATGTGCAAGAGCGGCCCTCAGAGACAATCGACCGCGAACGGAAACGCCTAGTAGAGACGCTGCAGGCTGACTCCGGGATATTACTGGATGCGCTGGTGGCGCGGGGCGTGCTTACTGGGCCGGAGTATGAGGCACTGGATGCACTGCCTGACGCCGAGCGCAGGGTGCGCCGCCTGCTGCTGCTGGTGCAAAGCAAGGGCGAGGCTGCCTGCCAGGAGCTGCTGCGCTGTGCCCAGCAAACTGTGCGCGCGCCGGACCCTGCCTGGGACTGGCAGCACGTGGGCCCGGGTGAGTGCGTGTGGGGCGTGGCATCAGCAAGATCAGGGGCATGGCTTGGGGTGGAGCAAAGGCTAAGCAGAGAATGGAGTTGTCCATCTCCCCAAGAAGTAAGTAGCTGGGTGTATGCACAGGTAACCACAGAGGGTAAATTGAGCCAGAGGGATAAACTGAGCCTGATATACTACTACTCCCACCTCAGGCTACCGGGACCGCAGCTATGACTCTCCATGCCCAGGCCACTGGATGCCTGAGGAACCCAGTTCTGGGACTACATATCCTGGGTTGCCTAGTGCTTCAGATCATGAAGAAGCCAGGGATCCGGAAGACTCGGAGGTGGGGCAACCAGAGATTTCAGAGGAGCCAAATCTGGAAGCTGAAGCCTCTGAAGGGGCTGAGCTGGAACAGGAACCTGAAATGGATCCAGAGCCAGAGCCAGAGCCTGAACTGGAACCAGAGCCTGATCCAGATCTGGAGCCCGAACCTGACTTCCAGGAGGGGGACGAATCTGAAGGTGTGAGGCTGCCCAAACCCTGTGTGGACTGGTGGAAGGCATGGTTTGCACAGTGGAGCCCACCCCCCTTGACCACTGTTCCCTTCACCCCTAGATTCCTAAAGGTCAGAGTGCTGACCTGTGGTTCTCAGCTGAAGCCCCAGCTAGACAGGACCTGGGACCCTGCTGGATCTGCATTTGATGCCACCAAGGCTCCATCTGGCCTGCTAGAAGTGAATAAACTCCAGAGGGTCAGAGTGGACCTAGGCTTTCTGGCTGTTTTCCCAGGAACTGAGGGTGGGTATATATCTCTGAGTTCCAGTGGCCTGGGCAGCCCCATGCCCCGGCAAACTCTACTGCCCAATTCACAGGTCCCTTCTGTACTCAGTGGCCCAAGTTGTACCCCAGGAATCCCAGACCCAGATCACTAGAGGGACAAGGACCTGACTCCTGGATCTTGATCCACCACACTTCTCCTCTCATGAGCCATTTGGGGGCCTGTGTAGGCACTGGCCCCAAACTGTAAGTTTGAGGTGGTAAGGAAAAGGGGACTTATGTCACTTAGGGAAGGCTTAGAGTTCACAGTTAGATAAAAAGCAGTAAATTGAAAGACACTTTAAGTAGACAGAAGCTACACACATCATTGTGACTGTTTTTTAATTGCCTGGCTTCACTCTGAACTGGAAGCTCAGTAAGGGTTTAAACCAGAAACTGGTACACACAAGGTGCTCTATACATATACATGGACTAAATGAATAAGAACTTTCCTGCTACTTTTCTGAGTCTTACAGAAGGGAAAATTAAGGCCCAGGGATGGAACAGGACTGAGTCAGTTGCACACAGCTGACTCTGAAGTAAAACTAGAAGCAATAATCAGCTCTCCCTGTCCTGAGAAGAGGCTGAGGACTGAGACAATAAGCCCTAAGGCCTGCCCCTGAGGCTTGATCAGGATTACTCCCAGTCTAAGCCAATCTATGCCACAGCCCAGCTGTGAGGGTCTGGGCAAAGATAAGAACAGCAGAGGCTAGTGGAAGAGTGGGGGCAGGGCCACAGGTAAACTCTTGGGCTGGACTTCCAAGGCCTGAAGGGGTGTAGGGTTGTAGGGGTGTGTGTGTGTGTGTGTGTGTGTGTGTGTGTGTGTGTTTAAGTAAAATGAATGGGGCTAGGAACAAATGGTACTTTCTAGGAGTGTCTTGTCCCTCTGTTTAACCTTTAGGAGTCACTGTCTCCCAGCCCCTTCAAGTAGGACATATAAGTACAGAATAAATACATGACAAGTGAGAGAGGCAAAGTGGCAGAAAGCAAACCCCTGCCCTGTGGGTCTCTACTCCATGGACCCCCACTCTTGGAGTCTGTGTGAAAGCTAGGACCCCAGGCTCAAACAATCACTCTAGGAGAAGGGATCCCAACCACCACCAGGACCCAGTAAGAGGTAGACAGCATGAAAGCTGAAGGAGCACCAAGGGCCAGATGGAGGAAGGGAGAGAGATTGAAGTACTGAATTCCCAAAGCCATCTCATGCAAGGACAAGTTTCTACTCCCAAACCACCTCAAATCCCCATCAATTCTCATCCATCTTGTTCCTAAGCCTCCCCTCCTAAACACTTTGCCTGACATGCTGCCTCTGGTCCACAAGCCTCAGGAACACTAGCAAGGGACAAAAACCTTCTGATATTGCTTCTTGTTCTCCCACAATGCTCCTGGCCTCCCATGCCCCCAAGAAACACCTCAGCTGTGGCAGCACAGAACAGACAGCTTCATGTTCTGGGGGCCAATCTGGAGGCCTCTGTCCAGAGCTTCTGCCTGTAGATGTTAACCAACATCAATCAGGCAGTAGGCGGCCCAACTCTGCTTCATCAAGGCGGTTGGTGGCCATGATGTGTTCTAGCTGCTGCTGATAGCGTTCCAAGTCCTGCATGAAGTGGGGTACTCGGGTATTATCCAGTACTCCATAGGGCCGCAAATGGTCCACATCCTCATAGGAGACCTGCAGGGAAGAAGGCAAACCTCAGGGCTAGGCAGAGCCCCTTGGCTTTCAGGTAGCTGGTCCCAGCTACCTGCTGATGGCTCATGGCCATTTGTTTCAGGAATTCTTCTTTCTCCCTTCTTGATGCATACCCATGTTACATACCTTTAGACTGAGTCCTGGGTCTTCGCTTTTTCATCACCTTACCTACAATATAAACCTCACTCTCTACCAGCCCAGTCAATCCCCTTGTCTCCAGACATGGGTATCCAACTGGTCCCTGGGTGTCTTCCAAGCACCTCCTCATATCCAACAGGTACTCCAGGATCTCAGCTTCTGCCAGCTCCACATCCTTTTTTTTTTTTTTTTTTTTTTGGTGGTACTGGGGTTCCACATCTTCAATTACCCAGCTCATGTTCCAGAGAGGGTCTCTGGACTCACCTTCCTACTCAGTCAGGGTAAGGGATTCCACTCTACAAAGGTTTTTTTTTTTTTTTTTTTCATTTTTTCAGACAAGGTCTTGCTATGTAGTTCAGGCTAGTCTTGAACTCACTATGTAGCCCAGGCTGGTCTCAAATGCACAGTGATCCTCCTGCCTCAGCCTCCCCAAGTACTGGGGTTACAGCCGTAGGCCACTAGGCCTGGCTTAAAGACTTCTTTAGTTTTCCTCCTCTCCAGCCTCAGGGCTGTTGTCCAGTCAGACCAGATCACAGTCAAGGCTGTAAGAGTCAGGGAGAGGCTACTCTTCTTGCTCCTTCACTACCTTCTCTAGGCCTCTATATCCTATTTACCTACCTTTTCTAGGCCATTGGAGGGAGTGTTCTAAAGCAAATATTGGTGTTACACGATTGCTTAAAGGCTTCCCACTGCTTTGGATGATGTCTACTTTCCCCAGCTTTGTACAAACGCCCAGCCTGAGGGATACGTCCCTGGATATTTCTCTAGTATCCTTTCACAGACCATCCTAAGTGTTCCTTTTGGGCTTTGAAATGCAATATCTGAGGGCTTTTGGAATAGCTCAGGGGTTTAAGCGCTTGCGCCGGAAATTCCAGTCAGGCACAGGGGTCAGTTCGATCCCCAATCCCACCGTTAAGGCAGCTTGAGCCAAATTAAAAAAAAAAAAATCCTTCTGAACGGCAACATCTACACACACAAATCTGCAGGCTAGGTCAAGCTCCTGCTCTTGACAGCCAGATCCATTTTATCACCTCTGCTAACTTTCATGCATGTCTCATCAGTCAGCACCAGCTGACTGAGGCCTCTGAAGGCTCACAGCCCCTCACCTTGCCCAGCGAGGTCAGCAGCGGGAAATCGATGGTTTGGCGGTGCCGCAGGATGCGCAGGATGCCGTCCAGATACACCTGGTCCTTGCTAAAACAGCCTATGAGCACGAGGTGATGAGGCCTTGTCCCACAGCCCTGCCCCTTGCCCCGCCCAGATCAGGCCACGCCCCTGCACGGTGCCCACCTGGCTTGGACGTATCGGTCTGGCCGCGCTTGGCGCGCACGCAGTACTCCCAGCGAACGTTGGCATCCTGCACATAGCGAGCCAAGTCTTGGAAGAGCTGGCGGAAGGACATGTGTGCGGCACGGTGAATTGTGTAGTATAGCAGAGCCGCGCGCCACAAGAAAGGCTGCTTGCGAAACAGCACGCTGTGCAGGCTGGCCAGGCCCTCCTCAGTGGGATTGGCTGGCCGCAGCCCATACTGCAGCCGGCCCTCAGCGTTGTGCCAAGGCTGTTGCGCGTTATTCACGCCTCGCAGGTAGTGGGTGCCTGCAATGAAGGCAAGGAGGCAGTGCTGGGCAGTGGGGCATCTGGAGGACACACCAGGCAGATCTCTTGTAGCAACTCTTAGATCGAAATGCTCTCCAAATGATTCTTACAAAAATTGACCCCAGCCCCAGACACATGCATACTCACCCAATACCAGGTGCCATGGAAACCCTCCTCAGGTGAACCCACACTGAAGAACCCATACAGGCTTAAAAGCATAAATCCTCCCTAATCTGTCCAGGAACACACACTCTTAAACTCCCCCAATTCATACCACCCCAGCCCACCTGGAGATGGTGAAGGAATATGCATCACCCAGTCCCCACACCCCAATGGCCCATATCAATCATTTGGACAGCTATGTTGATGCCCACAACAAAACCACTTCTTGCTCAGAGCAACAGGATTCTTGACAAGGAAGGAGACAGAAAGGAATAGTAATTAGTATCTTCTGCCCTCCTTCCCAGCCGGTACATGCCTTCTTAAACTGGGCTCTATGTATTCACAAGCAGTTCTGTTCCTAGGATCTGGCCTCCCACCCTCAGAAGGCATGCCCTCACTGTCAAGAAAATTAGAGCGGAACTGAAGGAAGAAAACAATATGCCAAAGGAGCAAGAAATGAAGGTGAGCCTAGATCGTGGGTAGGCATGTTCTGGCCTACCTCTGTGAACTGGAGGGAGGACCTAGCTGCTCAGCAAGGGAATGGGCCAGTCCTCCTCCAGAGGGAAGGGGAAAAAACAAAGGAAGGGGTTACTGGGAGCCTCATCACCTCCCCCGCCACACTCATCCCTACCCACCCCCAACCACACTCCCAGCCTGACCTATCTCATGCCGCAGCATGCCCTCCAGCCAGTACTGGCGGGCTCCCGTCAGGTTGATGGCCAGTGTAGGTCGGCTGTTTTCCACCATCATCACTGCCTGGGATAGCAGGTCCTCACTCAGCTGCACCACAATCTGTAGGTGGCAGTACTCTGAGCCATGGCTAACAGTCCTGGGGCCAGTTTGCAGGCAGGCTCACCCATGCCACCAAGTTGCCAGGCTGGGCAGTGGCTAACACACCCACCCTCACCACCCTTGCTTAGAGCCAGCTCACACCTTCCTGGGGTAGGGACAGGGGTCTGTCTGGAGTCACCGCTCGGCTAGGTGCAGAGCTGAGCCTAGGGCCACCCAACGCACAATCTGAACTTAAGGCATGCAGAGGAAGAGCCTTGCAGGCAGGGTAAGCTCACCTCCCCGACACAGCCCTCCTTCTGCATATATTTGCGCACAGTGGACCAAATCTGGCACTTGGTCAGCAGCTGGCCCCCAGTGGCAGCCTCAAAGCGTTCATAGGTGCCAAACTTCTCCAGGACAGCCTCAATGATGCCAATTGCCTGTACAGAGAGCCACAGGAGCTGGGTCAGCCTGGGCCTCTTGGGAAGTCAGGACCAGGGCGAGGTGGACAGGCTGGACTCACCTGATGGATGAACTGTTCAGAGGCTTCACAGTACTTCTCTAGCACAGTTGTAGGCATAGGCTCCTGGTACTCAAACTGTGGATTGTACGCATAATCGGACTGGAAGAACTTTTCCCGTTCATAGTCCATGTTGGTTGGCCTCAGGGCCACCAACATACAGGGGCTCTTGCCAATTCCATTGCCCACATTCCTTCGAGTCTTAGCAATGTGAGGCAGGGAAGCTGCAGATCGCAAGGTACCACCACCTGGGTCCCGTCCTCGTCCAGGTGGGGCACGACCCTGGCTGCCACGCCCCCGATGACCAGTACTATTTACAGAGTAGGTGCTCTCGCTACGACGCATGTGGCCACGGTAGCCCAAGTGCAGCTTTGAGAAAGGCTGCTGTTGAGGCTGGAGCTGTAGCACTGAGGGGCCTGCCAGAGCCAGCGGCACAGCCAGGGACTGAGGCCAGGGGTACAGCCGTGGCCCATCTCGGTCTGAGGGCTTCAGCCTATGGCGCAGGGACAGGGGACTAGCAGGAGGGCTGGGAGGTGCCCGCTCATACACCTGAGTCCCTGAGTCCAGCACCATTCTGTCTGGGGGTCACATCCAGCTGGTCACTCCAAGTCCCCACACTGTCGACCTCTGAAGACACAGAAGGACATGTGGAGACCAGTATGAGTGGGGTGGTCAGAGGAGCAGCAGACTCTATGCTCCACATGAACCCTCTGGACACTTGGAGGATGAGGGTCTGTTGTGCCCCACTCCCACCACAGAGTTCATTCCTTCTAGCAGGCTCAATCAAGTAGCCCAGGCTGAGTAAAGCAAAAAGGAGAAGTTATTTGTCATTGTGGGTATTTGGTTGGTTGGTTTGACTTTTATGATAGGATCTTGCTTTTTTAGTTCATGATGGCCTTGAACTTATTTTGTAGCCCACATTGGCTTCCAACTCACAGTAACCCTCCCATCTCAGCCTTCCAAGTGCTGGGATTACAGTTTATGAGGCACCATACTAAGCAAGAGGGCAAGTTTTATACATCTATCTAGATGATGCATACTGAAATGCCCTTAGTCTATGAGCTCTGCAAGACTGAGGGAGGCCCTACTCATGATTCTAACCTTTGTGCTCAGCACTTACTCAGTGTAAGAGCCAGCAGAATGCAAACTCAGCAGGCTGAACGTAGGTAAGGGGCCTCCAGAGACTGCCTTCTACATGTGGCATCTTCTCAGTCCCACACCACCCCTCCTACCTGCATCTACCCACATTCCACTGCCCATCTGGCCTCAGGCAGTTGCAACAATTGTGTGCTTCTTGCTTACGCCAGCTCCCACCCAAAAGGCCCTCTTTTTTTTTTTTTTGTCGTTTTGAGACAGGGTCTCACTATGCAGTTGAGGCTGGCCTTTAGCTCACTTTTGTAGCCCAGGCTGGTCTCGAACTTGCACTGATCCTCCTGCCTCAGCCTCTCGAGTGCTGGGATTACAGGCGTGTGCCACCACTGCTTTTTCGAAAGAAGAGGGAAATTTGCAAACCTCAATCAAAAAATTTCTGGCCTGTCTCCTGTCAGAGGCATCTTTCCAAGGGCTGTCCAAGGCTAATTTCAGGGTGCTTACTCTGACTCTGTACCCAGGCTGAATTCAGTCCAATCTTCTCTTAAGACTAACTGGTAGCCCCAGGTTCAAAGTTCCCTTGCCTGCTCAAGAACTCAATTCGAACATTTCTCCTTTCTCCTATATCATCAACCTCTTTCTCATCCACTGGATATATACATGCTATTATGTCTCCATCTTAAAAAAAATAAAATAAAACCTTAGGGCCAGTGAGATAGTTCAGTGGATTAAAAGCCTGCTTAGGCTAATGCAGGGACCAGGTTTGATTCCTGGCATGTGCTGCACTGGCCCCGCTCCCAGGGCATGCTGAGCTAGCTATGGAGACTGGGAATGGTGGTACATGCCTGTAACCCCAGCACTGGGAAGGGTGAAAACAGGAGGATCACTATGAGTCTGAGCTGCACAGTGAGACCCTGTACCAAACAAACAAATAAATAAATCCTTACAATACTCCTTGAATCCTTTAAAAGGTATTTCAAACTGAATATATTATCTGGAAAGTTTTCTCCTCATTAAAGGTATGGGTAGGGGCGAGGGAGATAGCTCTGTGGCACAAGTGCCTGCCTGGCAAGTGCAAGGTCATTACATTAGTTCAAACCCCCATCCCTCAAAAAATAAAAAGAATAGGTGTGGATCACTTTCCTCCAATTTCTGCACAAAAACCATGTTATTAGAAAAGCTACTCTAGCACTCTACTTCTATAAAATAGTCAACCACCTGACCCATGGTCACAACTCCACCCACCCTGGAATTATTGTTTCCTGTAGCAGTTATCATCACTTGAAAAATACTTCAGTAAAGTTTGTTTGCTTGATTATTTATTTATTTACTTATTTATTTATGTTATGGCCAGTTCAGCCTGCCCTGGGGTGGGGCTGGCACAGCATGTGATCCAGGAATTGATCCACAGTCCCTGCAGTTGCCTAAGCTTGCCTAAGCAGGTGCTTTAGACCGCTGAGCTATCTCACCAGCCCCTGCAGTAAAGGTTTTTTTTTTTTTTTTTTGTCTTTTTGAGACAGGGTCTCGCTATGCAGTTGAGGCTGGCATTGAGCTCACTTTTGTAGCTCAGGTTGGTCTCAAACTCGCACCAATCCTCCTGCCTCAGCCTCCCGAGTGCTGGGATTACAGGCGTGAGCCACCACGCCCGGCTCCTGCAGTAAAGTTTATGTTCATTTATTTGACCACTAGCTGTTTTCTCATTTCCAGTGTTCATAGCTGTGTCCCTAGAACTTAGAACAGTACCTGTCCTAGAGCAGCTGCTCAATAAATAAACACAAGAGCCCTCCTTAGAACTAGAATCTTTCTTAACAGCACCTTGCTTCTCCATCTAGGCCTGACTTTCCTCCTTGCCTCTACCTTACTTAGTGACCAACTACTTAAAAAGGAGCTTAGGTCTCAAGCCTCATTCCCCTCAACTAAATGTATACTTTCCTGGACTCTTCATTTGTTTCCATGCTTCTATCTGTGCCAGGCTCTTCCATTTCCCTTTCTTTCAATTGAACCACCTCCTCTCAATTACCAGAATATGCCTGTTTCTTTTATGTCTCTGCTGCTTCCACTACGAATGCCCTCACAATGTCTCCCTGGAGTAAATGTTTAACCATCTCAGTTTAGATCTCACCTCCCCCAGGGATGCTTTCTGGGCATCTAAAGAGTCCCAGTTTCTCTACGGATATATATATATATATTTACTTCCCTAGGTTGTCACCGTTAGAGTCTAAGTCAATGTTCCCCCACCATCCCTTAGGGCAGGGACTGATTTGACTCACCTTCATATACCAAGTACTCAGCAATCGATGCAAAATGAATGAAGGTTGGGTGGGGGAGGAGCCCGACTACTGGAGGCGGGGCCTGGTGACAAGAGGGTGTGGCCTGCACCAATAAGAACCCTTGGGAGAGACTAACGAGGAAGAGAAGCCAATGGGGATCGAGAGATTCGCGAGGGGCGTGACCTGCAGCCAATAAGCGGCGAAGGATAGCAAAGAGTGTGCCCAATGGAGGGTGGGGCCAGAAGACAATGGAGGAAGGGGTTTTCTGCAGATCAAGGGTCGCGTTGCGAGCGAGCCTCGTCTCGGCTTTTGCAGTACAAATGTGGAGTTAGGTCCGCGTGCCGCGCCCCCACCTGTTCGTCTCTCTTCTTGTTGCCCGTGGTTCCCGCTCCGAAAAGCCGGTCGCCCTCTTCCTAGCCCGCGAGAGCAGACGCAGAGGTCGCACGCGCTCGGGGGCGCGCACGCTCACAAGCAGGCGCGCAGATTCACGTCAGTCTCCGCGGCGTCGCTCAGCGAAGACCACCGCGGCCCCGGCCCGCAAGGCTGAGTGGGCGGTGTTTTGCAGCTCGCCGCGCCCCTGGGCGTGGGTGTTGCTGTAGGCCCGCCTCCTCGCGCGCTTCGCGACTTCCCCAGCGACACCGCAGAGATACCCACCCGGGCGGCGGAGATGCCGCCTCAGGGTCGAGACGTGAATATTTGAGGCCCTCCCTGTGTACCCGGCTCCCCACGCAGAAGAGGGCCGATGTGGATACGTTTGCGGCCAGTACAGCCGTCTGCGGCAAGGGTAGCGTCGGCGTGTCACTGTACTTGGAACTCACTACTCTCCACAGCACTTTTATTTTCTCCCTCCCAACCAGCCTTCTCCCAAACAGTCAGGCGTAGGGGGGCTGGCGTGGCTTCATGCCACAGAGCTGGGGCTCAGGTGCAGAGCCCCGAGAGGCAGGTGGACAGCGCAGGCGTAGGCGCCGGCACCAGGCTGAAGAGTGCGCGGTGGTCGGTGCGGGGCGAGGACGACGGACCAGTCTCCAGCGAGCTGAGGGCCGCCTGGCGCTGCTCTCGGGACACGTCCCCGCGCAGGTCCAAGAGGGCAGAGACATGATCCTCGCTGCGGGGACGTCACCGGAGTGGTCAGCCCCACCCTTCCCCTCCCGGGCTCCTTCCCACTTTGTCGCGGCCCCCAGCACCTCACGTCGGGAAATTGTTGCTTCAAGGCTGCCACCTCCAGACCAAGCAGCGTGGGGTCGCAGAGATTCAGCAGTTCCCTGACCGCCAGCAGTACTGGAGTGCAATGCGCTGTCTCCTGTAGACCCTGGGACGTTGGGGCCGGGATTTTAGCTAGCCTTTACTCCCACCCAGCACAGAGATCTAGTTTGCTCACTCAACGAGCGCTCACCAAACTGAGGAAAAGCTCTTTAAACTGAGCGGCGTCGTGCTTCAGGCACTGGGCCGCCTGGGTCCGCTCATCTGAGCTGCGGCACACGAGGCGGCCCTGCATCAACGCGTGTAGATACTGCACCACCACGGTGAGCTCTGCCTCGGCCAGCAGCACTTGCTGGGAAAGTGATGATAGGTCTAGATCGTCTTTTCCATTCCTCTCTTCCCCCGCCCCAGCCTTTGCACTCAGCGCACCTGAACTTCGAGGTTCCGAACGCGCCGGAAATCCCTGCAAAAGTTTGACGTCTGCTTGCACACACGGTCCAGCAACTCGGAGCCTGACAGCCATTGGCGCGAGGGCAGAGCCGCGAACAGGGGCTGAAGAAGGGTCGGTTAGAGAGGGGACTGGAGAAATGCACAGCTGGCAGTCTCCACAGATCTCCTTACAGTGTCTTGCCGCCTCCCACCCACATTTTGAAGAAGAGGAAGCCTCACCTTGAGCTCCATCTGCAGAGCCTCCAACACCAGGCGGCAGATTCTCCTCTGCAACTCATCCAGCCCTACTTCTACCGGAGCCATGACCCCGGGAGCCACTCCATCGAAGTGCAGGATGGACAGTGAGGCGCTGGACCGGCCAAAAAAGACGACTTCAGGACCAAGGCCAAGGCCTGCACCGCCCTTTGTGGTTCAGTTACTAGGGTGCCACCTGGTGGCACAAGTGTGTAGCAGGAAGGGGCGGGAAACGGAGTACCCAGGAATTCTGAGATCTAAAGTATCTCTCAAGGCTAGAAGGGATGTGCTCAGTAGCTACGACAGAGACGCCGCCAATTCATGATGTGACCATGGGCAAATCATTCCTTCATTCTGTGTTGCCTCATCCATAAGAGAATAAAAATCAATCTACCTGTCCTTCCTGTATCCACTGCAAACAGTGCAGCACCCAAGAGGAAAGGAAGTTTTCGTTTTGTTCACAATAGTAGCCTCAGACATTACTTGACATAGAGTCGATAAATATTTGCTGACAGGATGAGCAATTTCCACTGTGTGTGCCTCATATCCATTTATTTTATTTTATTTTATTTTATTTTATTTATTTATTTATTTTGTCTTTTTGAGACAGGGTCTCACTATGCAGTTCAGGCTGGCCTTGAACTCACTTTTGTAGTCCAGGCTGGTCTCGAACTCACACTGATCCTCCTGCCTCAGCCTCCCAAGTGCTGGGATTATAGGCATGTGCCACCACACCTGGCTATATCCATTTATTTTATGTGACTCACAGACCAATTCCTTATTGCCCACATAATACTAATGAAAAAGTAAGGTTCAGGTAGGAAATTCCCAAGGACACACAGCTAATAATTCAAAAACTGCAGTTAGAACCCCTGAGCTAGCTTGACATATAGATCAGCAGCATAAGGGCCTGCCTGACAAGTACAAGATCAAGAGTTCAAAAAACAACCAAAAAAGCAAACTCCTGAGCTATGTGGCCCAGAGTTCCTAGTGGCCTACCATATGGGGAACAATTCATACTAAGAAGCAAGTAAGGGTTAGTGAAGATAGCTTTTCTGGGAGTGAGGGGCTTCTAATACCTCAATTCTGATTGGTGGTTGAGGGCAGCCAGTAGGTAGGACACATAATGAGACGCCAGGGCTTCCCCACTGAGATGGTCTTGGGAAAATTGGATCAGAGCATCACTGAAGCTGTAATGGGCAGAGAGGCTTCTGGATTTCTTGCTCCTTTGACATCTCTGTAGGCCCAGTCCCCGTACTCCCATCCGATTTCCAAGTACTTATTTGAAAGAACCTTTCCCAACTGGTGTGTCCTCCCCATTCAGAGGCCTTGGGGATGCCCTGGGAGTGGGGTGGAGGGTTGAAAGTTGTCTGGGCTCATCAGACCTCTTTAGGAATGTGCCCAGTTCTGATAGTGCCATGCCATGAACTTGATGCTGCAGTGACTCACTGACCATGCTGGCCAGATGAATGTTCTCAGCCAGGATCTACAGGGAGGTACAGGCAGTCATCAGCAAAGCCTCTATAGTTCTGCCCTCTTTCCCTACCCTTTGGGGGCTGCCCACCCACCTGCAATATGATGGCCGGCATTGGTGAGTGGTAGAAGCCAGAAGAAGGGTCTGTGTTGGGCTCCTGCTCCCGGACCCACTCACCAACCTCCCCATCCAGTGCCTTCTGAAGCCACTGGGCCACACTTGCCTGGGTCAAGAAGCAAGGAACAATGGATGGGACATAGGATGACAGTGACCCTGCCAGAGACAGGTAGACAGGACTCTACCAATAGATGTCACACCCAGGGCACAAAGTATCTCTCTGCGCTCCAACTACTCACCTGGACTTTAACCACAAATGTTGCCTCCAATTTCTCAATGTTCTCTGAGGTCAAGAGGGGCTCCAGCTGGGACACATCAGCCTCAGGCCCCAACTCCAGGCTCCCCATCATTTCCTGCCTGGAGATAGGTGGCCCAGCATCACACTGAGCCCCCAGCCTCTAATCCTCCCACTGCTCACTGACCCCAGGACACTGACCCCAGGTACACGTGCAGTGCCCAGTGCAGCAAAGAGAAGGCATCAGCAGCTCCCAGCTCAGGTCCTTTGAGGAATTGCTGCAGGCTATGGCGCAGGCCATTATGCAGGGTGTGGGACCATAGCCTGATCACGTTGTAATGTGGTGGGCAACAAGGTGCTATTAATGCCTCAGCTGTGGCCAACTCAGCAGGCAGGGCCACCTGCAGAGCCTTCAGCCACTTTGCTAGGGCCCCTGGCTTAGGCAGCACAGTTGTTCCAAAGTGGACCCGCTCCAGACCTGATTGTAATGCCTGCAGACAGCGCCGCCGCCAGTCTCGGGGGACCTGTCTCAGTGGAGGTGTGCGCCTAGCCTCCATCTCTGCTACCCGAATAGCAGCCACGAGCAAAGCTGGATCTGTCCGCGCCAGCTGTCCTGCAGCCCCTGCAGCTTCCTCCACAGCATGGCCCATTGCCTCAGCCAAAAGACCCAGCCCCTGGAAGACTGGCAACTCTAGGCCCCCCAAGGATACCCATGCCTCCTCTTGTAGTTGCTCCAGCTCCCGCAGGCTCACGTATGCCTCCAAGAATTGTTGTGCATCAATCAGCATCTTTGTGTGGGTCACTGAAGCAGGCACTAATGAAGGAAAGGAGACAGCCTTGGGTCTCAGCCTTCCCACCCATGTAATGGGTACAATAAGAGATACTGAGGCCCTAAGACTGCAGGATGTAGCTGGGCGTGGTGGCGCACACCTGTAATCCCAGCACTCGGGAGGCTGAGGCAGGAGGATTGGTGAGAGTTCGAGACCAGCCTGGGCTACAAAACTGAGCTCAAGGCCAGCCTGAACTGTACAGCGAGACCCTGTCTCAAAAAGACAAAATAAAATAAAATAAAATATGTAACAATCATTACAGCAAAGAATTGGCCAGTCTGAAAAGATTCAGGCAAAGTTCTAGAGGCTTGGTGAGTGAGATAACAATCATTGAGCTATGAAACATAAGCTCAAAAGATACTGGAGAAAAGGCAGAAAAAAACTGGGGGCTAGGCTAGTCAATGTTCACTCCCCCTGCTCGAGAAATATGCCAGTTCCCCACACATGCTAAGAACTAGCTCTACCACTGAATTATAACCCCACCTCACCACCTTTTTTTTGAGACAGGGTTTCCCTGTGTAGTTCAGGCTGGCTTTGAACTCACTAAGTAGCCCAGGCTGGCCTTGAACTCTTGGGAATCCTCTTCCCTCAGCCTCTACAGTTCTGGGATCACAGGCTATGTCACCATACCTGGCTTTCCCCAGTCCTTTCAACATATAAACAACCAGGGTGGACAGAGCAATATGACAGGAGTCTATCCTGATTCAACATCCCATGCATGAGAATCCCAGTATAAGCTGATTTTCCCTTCTGCTTCATATGCCCCTAGGACTCTTTGCATCTCTCCATGTAGTTGCCTACCAGTGCCCCAGCCCCTTAATCAGTGATGGATGTTTATGGGCTGACCGTTGAAATATTTCTGCAAACTCACCTGCCTGCAGCCGGGGCAGCAACTGAGACAGGGCTTGCAGTTGTTTGTGTTGGGTAACCTGCTCCCGCAGGGCCTCTAGGGACTTTGAGGCCTGAACCAGGCCTTGGATCAATCCATGGGCCTGGTTCAAGGCCTCATGGACTCCCTGCACAGCCTCAAGAGCCTGGGACAGCTGCCACACACCAGTTTGCACACCTTCCAGGTATGACTGCACCACCGACTGTGGAGAGATGTAGCAAATGAGGGCTGGACAGCTCTGAAGCCTACCCCAGCACTGTTGCTCCCTTCCCATTCCCACCTTGATGCGTGCTTCCAAGAAACAGGTACGCTGCACCTCTCGGCTGCGGTACTGGCCCAGTCGGGCCAGTTGCTCTGGCCGGTAGAAGATGCCCGAGGCCCACTTGAGTGCTGCACCTCTAGCCAGCTGCTCTGCTCTGTCCTGCTCTGGCCACTCAGGCACTGGGCAGGAAGAGCCTGGGCAGCTTTGTCAGTCAGAAAGCTTTGTCATTGACCCTACTTCCTATCCTAGTCCTCAGCTTGTCCCTAGGACACTCCTCACTGTCCTATAGAGCTCTAGCCAGACCTGGCAGGGAGGACCCAACTCCACCATTCACTTCTTTCTTGCCATCAGCCCTCCCTCAGCCCACCCAAAAGGGCTCATACCAGAGACAAATGTGGGCTGCATTTTGTCCTTGACTGATGAATCCATGACAGGCCTGGAGCTAAGGTGTGAGTGGAGACAAGAATCAGAGTAGAATGGGTATGCCCTTGGGCTGCTGCCTCTGCCTCAGCCCTTCTGAGAAGGGAGGGAGGTGCTTGCCCAGCCCCTGAGGAAATGAGAGAGTGACCGATGTGATGGGGAGGCACCTGGCAGGCTTTTGCCCAGTGGGTTTCTGGGTTATGCCACATTAGGCAAAGTGAAAACGGGTTTCACCAACTCTAAGACTCCGCTTCTGCTCTGAGATGTCCAGGATGGTCTGGGAAAAGACTTACCAGACTTGATCTGGTGTCCCGTTCTCACTCCTCTAGTAGCAGCCTTGGCCTAGAAAATATCCTTTTCCCCTCTGCAGGTCTGGCAATGCCCTCCACTGCTCCTGGGGCCTGGGTGGCTTCAGCTGCTTTGGCCCACAGCAGAATTCCTCTCTCCAAGGAAGCCTTTCTCCTACTTCCTAGCCCAGAAACCCCTTCTTTTCTCCAAGGCCCCTCCTTCCCTAAAGCAGAGAGGAAGGAAGCTGAGTTTCTGGTACATTATTCCCAACAGGAAAAAGCATCTGCGCTGAAGTGGGGAGGGCTGGGCAATACTTCCAGAGGGGTGGGGGCAGGGTTGTACTCCAGTGATGACCAATTCTTTTTTTTTTCCTGTGTATGTGCTTTTTTATTTTATTGGTACATTTGTAAATATTCATAATGATAGCATTTATCATAGAAAATTTGAACCTGTATATGATATACCTTTCTTTTTTCTCCCTATTCCTGTCCCTTCCTTATAAAAGCTTTGTTTCCATGTTTTCGCCTCTCTTTTCTTCTTGTATCTTCTTTCTTTCCCCTCAATCATCAATTCTTGATCACCCACCTTGGACCTTTCAGTGCTGAGGAAAGATATGAAATAGACTTGACCTCAACCTTGGTGAAGGGTGAGACGTGGATGCAGATAAGACTGCAATATGAAAACTGTGCAGTTGGGCATTGGAGGAGGATGTGTACCTCTGTAGAGAAATCATGTGCTGTTGGGGAGAGGGGCAATAGTGGGGGATGGCCTGACAGGGATCGTGATAGTTGTGTTGATCTTGAGTGACAGGCAGCTCTGTCATGAACTACCGAATGCACCATTCAAGTCGACTTTGTCAGACAGAGACCCTCGTTTCCCAGCTCCCAGGTGTGTTAGCTGGTGAGTTCTCACAACTGGAACTCCGAGTCAGTACTGGGGTACCCTTGCCAGGGTGATTTATCTAGTCTCTGATGCGAGAGTTAGAATTACAGGGATGTGTTACTACACCCGCCCTTCTCTTCTTGTACGGTTGGACATTTGCCGATGGCCCCGGGAATTTTACGTCCCTGAATACAGACAGAAATTGTGTCACGTTCCCTGAACCGGTCTCCGGCGGAAAAGGAAGCAGTGATAAAGGTTCCGGCAGCTTGGTGCCCGGGAACGGAAGCGGAAGTGGCGGCGGCGCCGGCCTGGCCTGGCCTGGCTCCGGGGAGGCGGCGGGCGGGCGGGCGCGATGGCGGAGGCCGGGCCGCAGGCCCCGCCGCCCCCGGGCACCCCAAGCCGGCACGAGAAGAGTCTGGGACTTCTCACTACCAAGTTCGTGTCGCTTCTACAGGAAGCCAAGGACGGCGTGCTTGACCTCAAACTGGTGCGGCCTGGGCTAAGGGGCGACAGGGCGGGGGATGGGGTGGGTATGGTGGGCCAGTCCTTCGCTGGTAACGAGAACTCCGAGGCTAGCCTCGTTGAGTCCTTTTAGGGACGCCCACCACCCATGTGCGATCTCACGTGAAAGAGGGCCCTCGGGCTTTCATTCATTTTTGCCGAAGCCGTTGAACGTGAATTATGTGCCGCACTGGGGTTGCAGGTGCTGGCTTTCGTGGCCTTACTGGCTGAATTGAGGGAAAAAAGTATCACAACGCGCAGGTGTTTTTCCGTCCTGCAGGCCTGAGCTGCTGTAGTGCCGTGGAGGCGCTGTGGGTTGGGACCCAGGGAACACTTCTCCCAGACTACCCCAGTGTAACCGGGGTATACCCTGGAGTGAGGCTGAGAATGCACCACTGTGTTTTGTCTGCCAGGCAGCTGACACCCTAGCTGTGCGGCAGAAACGGCGGATTTACGACATTACCAATGTGTTGGAAGGTATTGGGCTGATCGAGAAAAAATCCAAGAACAGCATTCAGTGGAAGTGAGTGGAACCATGTGTGGAAGGGTAGACTGCCAGGAGGAGGGCATGGGTGGAGGGTGCAGGGGACAGCAGGGGCCATGGGACCTGGAATTCTCCGCAGCTCCTCTCAGGCTTACTTCCTTGGCTCAGGGGCGTGGGGCCTGGCTGCAATACCCGGGAGATTGCTGACAAGCTGATTGAGCTTAAGGCAGAGATAGAAGATCTGCAGCAGCGGGAGCAAGAACTTGACCAGCATAAGGTGTGGGTGCAGCAGAGCATCCGGAATGTCACAGAGGATGTGCAGAACAGCTGATATCCTCCTGGTGGTCCCTGGTCTGGGGCAGTGGAAAAGGGACCCTCTGATCCAGCTGCATTTGTTCTGTGGTACCCTGAGCCTTGTCCCTCTTGGGAATATGATTTTGCATCCCCTGTCTAGGTTCCAGCTTTAGGCTCTTTCTTTAGAGACCTTTATTCTCCACTCTTAGTCTGTGATCCTTCACGTGTAATCCAGGCTCCAGAACTTTCTCTGGGGCTTGTATGTCAGACTTGTTTTAAAGAGTCAGATCTCCTCCATGGTCTGCCATCTGACACTAGCAGGGCTTTGGCCATTCTCCTTAACCCCCCACACCTTAGCCTACGTGACTCACGAAGACATCTGCAGATGCTTTGCTGGTGAGCAGAACCTGGGTAGGGGGAGGTAGGGGTGGGCCTGGGCTGAGCCACAGGCTCTTTGCATTGAGCCATAAGGAGTGTTCAACCTCTTAAGCTGGTTCCTGGGGCCTGCCCAAAGAGGTACCAGGAAAGGTAAGTCCTTGGTTTGAGTGTGACTTGATTGGACCCAACTACGCTGAGAGAGTACAGACATTCTGGGATGGGACCTTGGGTTTGAGCTAAGAGCATTGTACTCTGGGTTTGGTTGTTTGGCCATAACAGAAGCACAAAGGAAAGAGAAAGAAAGAGGACACTTTTATGTGTGTACACATCTTTGTACTCACGGAGGGGGCAGGAGCTCCCACTTTCGACTTAGTATTAGTTCAGTTTTTTGTTTGTTTGCTTGTTTTTTTCTTTTTGAGACAGGGTTCAGGCTGGCCATGAGCTTACTTTCGTAGCCCAGGCTGGTCTCAAACTCACATCGATCCTCCTGCCTCAGTCTTCCAAGTGCTAGGATTACAGGCGTGTGCTATTACGCCCAGCTATTAGTTCAGTTTTATTGTGGATATAGGAGCTGGCCCGTTTCCATTCCTTCTTCTATCCCTCAGACTTGGCCAGAATAACTCTTTGTAAGGGATGAGCATCAGTTGAGTGGCTAGCTGTTGCAGGGATGAGAGATGCCTCCTGTCTAGTCCCTTAGAGACTGCGGTCTCCTCTCTTGTTCCTGGGGGAAAGCATCTCCATTTTGAGTGCAGATTGAGCCCATCGTTCTGACCCATTTTCCTTCTTGTTGTAGGAGACACTCTCTTGGCGATCCGGGCCCCATCAGGCACCAGCCTGGAGGTGCCCATCCCAGAGGTGGGTGCTTAGCCTAGCCAGGCAGTGTCAGCTGGCGTGAGGGCGGGTGCTGGCTGTGGAACCTGATAAGGCCCCGGGTGGAGCAGGTAGGGGGAGGCCTGGGGCTTGGGGTTATCTAGGAGGATGGGTAGCCTGAGTGGGAGAGGACACTGGCCCTGACCCAAAATAAAGCAGAGCCATACCTACTTGCAGTTCTACTTGTCCCCCATTTCCTATCTCCAGGGTCTCAATGGACAGAAGAAATACCAAATACATCTGAAGAGTGTGAGTGGCCCCATTGAGGTACTGCTAGTGAATAAGGACGCATGGAGCTCACCACCTGTGGCTGTTCCTGTGCCACCTCCTGAAGATCTGCTCCAGAGCTCATCTGCTGTTTCTACCCCTCCACCACTGCGCAAGCCTGCCTTAGTCCAGCCTCAGGAAACCTCACGTCCAAGCAGTCCCCAGCTAACCACCTCTACTCCTGTTCCTGAAAGCACTGAAGTCCCAGGAGTGGCTGGCCCAGTAGCTGAGGTCACAGGTAAGGCATGTGGGCAGCTGGTGATGGGCTTATCTTCTGGAGTCCCAGAGGCAGTAGTGTTGCGGAACATCACAGTCAGGCTCGGAAGAGACTGTCAGAGTTGGCTTTGCCCTGTCCCCTGTCCCACTCCCACCCTCCTGCTGTGGCAGTGAATGAGCCCTTTAAACAGGGACGCTTAGTGGCGGTTTCTTTCCAAAACCAGATCTGAGACCTATGTACCCTTATAGCCCCGCTTAGACCCTTGTTGTCCAAGAACCTTCCTCCTACAGGCTTTGTTCTCTTCATTGACTCATTTCTAGTTTTCATCTCTGGACTGACTGGCAGTGCCTGATTCCTTGATCTGGGAACCAGAAGTACTGTGGTCACTCTGGCTGTGGTTTCTAGCTCAGCCAGCTTCATTGACCCACTTTCTGCTCCCACATAACTGGGTTTGGGGATGTGGTTGCAGTGAGTGTCGGCCCTGGAACTGAGAGCAAGGACAGTGGTGAACTCGGTTCACTCCCGCTGGGCCCAGCAATGCTAGATACCCGGCCACTTCAGTCTTCTGCCCTGCTGGACAGTAGCAGCAGTAGCAGCAGCAGCAGCAGCAGCACTAGCAGTTCATCTGAACCCAACCCGTCTACCTCCTTTGAGCCCATCAAAGTGGACCCCACAGGCGGTGAGTAACTGCCCCACTGGAAGCAGCAAGGAGAGTATAGTCTCAGCCCAGTGTTAGGTTGGACACAGAACCTCCTCTGGCAGCCTCTGTGTGATACCAGAGCTCTGCTAGCTAGGACCAGTGTGAAACTCCATGATTCCATCTCAAGCCCTGCCTTCCACTCCTTGAGGTATCCCTGAGCTTCTCAGCTCACTAATTGACATGTGTTCCTCCTATGTTCCATCTTATCTTTCCTGTTCCTTCTAATTTTCTTTTTTTTTTTTTTGTTTGCCGGACCGAGGTTCAAACTCATGACCTTGCACTTGCCAGGCAGGTGCTTATTCTACTGAGCTATCTCCCTCGCCCTTCTATTTTCTATTTCTAATTTCTGGTCCTATCCATCTCCAGCTCCTACTCACCCCCAGATTGAATCTGGTAGGATCCTATCCCAGTGCTGTAGCAGTACTATGCTTGATGAGGTGCTGAATCTAGCAGGTTCCAGAGTGGCTTGGGTCTGGTGTTCTTTTGCCCCCTGCTGATACTCTGTTTTGGGGTTGAGTGATGTAGTCCTCACTCTTTTACCTCACTTGCTTCTTTTCCATCTCTCCCTGACACTTGGCTTAATCATTGGCTCTTATAGGGCTCAATCCCATTTTGCACCAGGGAAGAATCCCAGCTCTGATCTGTCTAGATCTATTGCCTGATCTCCATACCTCTGTTCCTACTGCTATTTTCTGCATCTCCAGTGAGTCCCTTGTTTGTGAACCCATTTCATTTTGAAGTTTGCATTTCCATTTCTGTGAGCACCCTACCATTGACACTTGGATTTGAGTCCAGTTCTCTGTTGGCACCTATCAACATTGGCTAAATAAGTTCTGTTCTGTCTTGTATCTTCAGCACTTTGAGGCCACCAAATTCGAGACTTATCCGCATCTTTCTCTTTACCCTTCTTGACAGAATAATCTTTCTGAAAGGTTCAGAAACCCTATGGCAAGTGCCTTCTGGTCCAGGTGTGGTGGTGTATATACCTGTAATCCCAGCACTGTGGAGGCTGAGGCAGTAGGATATTAGAAGTTTTAGCCCAGCTTGGGCAGTTTAGCAAGACACTGTCTGAAAAATTTTTTTCAAGGGCTAGAAAAATAGCTCAGTATGAAGGCTCTAGGTTCACTCCCTGGTTTTACACCCTCCCCCCCCTTGAAAAAGCAAGTGCTTTCGTGGCTGGAATATAATTCATTGGTAGAGTGTATACTGGGCACGTGAGAGGCTCTGGGTTCAATCACTAGCACACACATGCATGTACGTACGTGCATACAAACATTCAATGGCTCCCTAATATCTGCTGGGAAAAAAAAAATCTGAGCTCATAAGTTTAACATAAGATGTCACTCATGATCCTCTTCAGTTTCCTTTTCTTCAGTTTTCCATGTGTTCTTTCGGTCAAAAACTTGTAATGGGGTCATCATCCTGTAGTAATATCCTCTACCTCAGTGTGTATTTCATCTCTGTGAAGTTACTTGGTCCAGGATGCAGTCTCAGCCTGGCATGTAGCAGGTGCTTGGAAAAGGTAGGAGCCAATGGGCATCCTCCATTAGACAGGATGCACACACAGCCCAATGAGAGATGGAAGTCTGCTGACCACTACAGTGCCTCTGATGTAGAGAGGCTATACCCTGTGATGGATCTTTGGTACCCTCAGCTCAGCCCTGAGTCATTCAGGTCTAGCAGAGGAAACCAATAGCGAGTAGCTTGGCTCCAGGCAGGGCCTACATTTCAGCTGTGTGGAGCCATGGGGATGAGTGGTTTAGGATCTGAGGTAGGTGAGGACTCTTGTGGGGCCAGGTTGAACCTCTGCCTTGAGCACAGCTTTCTTGTCTTTTCAGTTCTTGAACTCCCCAAAGAGCTGTCAGAAATCTTTGACCCTACACGAGGTAGGCCATGTACCACCATGGGGCTAGGGATAATGGACATGGCTCATTGAGTGCTATGGCTATTATTTTTGCCCTTCTGAGGACCTTTTTGCATTTGGTACCCAGGGTAAAGGGTAAAGCAGAATGGGAGCCCCCTTTCATGGACTTTTGTGGAAGCCCAAGTGTAACTTAGTTCTCTCCATTCTCAGAGTGCATCAGTTCAGAGCTGCTGGAGGAGCTAATGTCCTCAGAAGGTGGGTATCCACAGGGTTGGGGAGGGTGGGCAGTTGGCTGTGGCCCCAGGTTGGGTGGCTGCTGGATGGAGTCTTGGCCCAGACCCTCAGTCTAGTACTCTCTGCAGTGTTTGCTCCCCTCCTCCGCCTTTCTCCTCCCCCTGGAGACCACGATTACATCTACAACCTGGATGAGAGTGAAGGTGTCTGTGATCTCTTTGATGTGCCTGTTCTCAACCTCTGACTGATGAAGACATGCCCTGTGTGGCCAGGACCCAGACTGAGCTGGGACTGCCCCCACCCCTGCATAATTTGAGAGCCTCAGACTCCTGGCTTCCCCAACCTCTCTGCTTGGAATGGTTCTGGCCACACGTCCCACTTCAGCCCTGGCACTGGTACTGTGCTAGCAGAGTGGGAAAGGGGCTCAATCCTTTCTACCGTGGAGCCCAAGTGTTTGCCTCTCCTTTTCTGGAGCCTTCCCCAGCCCCAGCCAGCTGCCACCCAGTGGCACAGATCAGCCAGCTTGTCTAGCCAGTTGTCCTGTCCCTGCTATTCCCACCCCTAGTAGGGAAGCATGGGGTAAAGCTGGGCACTTGCCAACCACCACCTTGCTTTCTTTTCCTACTTGCTCGCCCTACAGTGTCCCCTGGACCTTTCCTGTGCCCCCCCCCACCTCCTGCTGAGCCCTGAATCCTGGAAACCTACAGGTGGCCTGGAGTGGGGCAGGGGTGTTAACAAGGTGGAAATGAGGTCTAGGAATCTGGGCTGGTGGGTTCCTGAGCCTTGGCCCAACCTCCTGATAGCATCTGATTTCCATTTATTCATTTATTCACATTTAGAGCCATTTACAAAGATTTAGAAAGATTTACAGTAACAAATGAATTCCTATATAAAGATTATTTTTATACTTTTTGCAGCAAAAGGAAATTGTAATATTTGTACAGTATCTGATTGAATAAAGACCATGCCTAAGGCTATCTCTGATCTGGTTCTTTGGGGCCTCACGGGACTACTGGATTGGTGGCGGGACTGGATGGGTCACCATACTGAGACGAGAGGTGGGGCAACTTGCCTTCCCTTCCCCCACCTGGTGCACCTTGGCATGGGGCGGGGCCTCCCGCGGGACGGACCGCGACGAGCGCCGTCCCACTCCAGCTCCCGGGACTCCTACCCGGAACTAGCCCTGGCTCCCTTGGGAAGGCTGCAGCACCTGGCCGTGAGCAGCAACTTTCTGGACAGTAACTGCGAGGCAACAGGACCAGGTGGCAGACAGGGACACCTGTCTAGGGGCCCCAGAATAGGTGCTCCCTGAGAAGGAGGCGTTGCGTTGCGGCTCGTGGAAAACGCAGGCACGGCTGTCTGGAGCATGGCGCCCCCGCGGAATGTGGTGAAGATTGCCGTCCAGATGCGTGACGCCATCCCGCAGCTCATCCAGCTGGACCAGGTCACCTGGCCTGTCTGGCCCCCATGTGTCCTGCTGCCCACCTCTAGGTCGCTCCCTTCCCCCTCGGGGTAGCCAACTCTCTCCCTTAGGTCCCCACCCCAAATTGTTCCTATTCCTGCTCAGTGTGTGACAGCTCCATTTGCAGGCAAAGCCCCTGGCTGCTGTGTTGAAGGAGGTTTGCGACGCGTGAGTGTGGAGGGCTGGGGTGAGGGTGGGGGAGGGGCGGGGGCCGGGGTGCCCCTGCCCGCCTTCCTGAGCTTCCGCGCCCCACAGGTGGAGCCTGACTCACTCCCAGCGCTATGCCCTACAGTTTGCTGACGGGCACAGGAGATACATTACCGAGAATGTGAGTCTCCACCCTGCCCCACATGCCACCCTGTAACCCTCATCACACCTGGCCCAGATTTCAAAGACTCATATCCGAATGTGAACTTTTTCTGACCCCCTCAAGTCCTCAGTACAATACAGTTGACCATTCCTCAAAGCGCTCCTTGACTTGGCTCCCCTTTTTGCTCTTTCCTCCAGAACCGCGGAGAGATCAAGAATGGCAGCATCCTGTGCCTCAGCACTGCCCCAGTAATGTCCCTTTTGGGCCCGCCTCTCTCCTGACTCCCCTGCCAAGTGCGCCTTTCTGTCTGTGGGCCTCTGCCCCAGGTCTGGAGGCCCTGGCCCCAGCCAACGGAGCGCCACCTAGTGGACAGCTGTCGGCTTTCTGTCCAACCTCATTTCTGTTCTCATCCTGGCCAGGACCTTGAAGCTGAGCAGCTGTTGAGTGGGCTGCAGAGTACAAGTCGTGAAGGTCGCCGAGAAGCCCTGAGGCACCTCGTCCTGTTGGCCTCAGATATGACTTTTGCCCAAGAGGTCATCAGCCGTGATGGGCTTCAGAGACTGGGCACAATCATTGAGGATGGGGATGAGTGAGCACAGGGCTTCAGTGGGCTGGGAGGACATGACAGGGCTTGGGTTCCTGGTCTGTTCTGCTCAGCCCCAGTTTTCTCCCCAACTCCTCAGCCTAGGGGAGGTGCTGGCCCTTGGGCTGAGGGCCTTCTTGGAGCTCATGGAGCATGGTGTGGTATCCTGGGAGACGCTCAGCATCCCTTTCGTCAGGAAGGTGGGTGGGCTTTTCTAAGGGCAGTGGGTGGAGGCAATAGGGCAGTCCCAGCATCTGACCATGCTGGTGTGGGGCCAACCCCCTACTACTCTTACAGGTGGTGTGCTACGTGAACATGAACCTGATGGATGCCTCTGTGCAGCCCCTGGCCCTCCGGCTGCTGGAGAGTGTAACTTTAAGCAGCCCTGTCCTAGGCCAGCTGGTCAAGAGTGAAGTGCCACTGGATAGGCTGCTGGTGCATCTGCAGGTGTAAGGCTCTGAGGTGGGGTATACGTGGGGGGGGTGCAACACTAGACCCTGAATATTCGGTTGATCCCTGCCCACAGAATGAATCAAGAGCTGCAGACCAAGGCCATGGCATTGTTGACAGCCTTGCTGCAGGGGGCCAACCATGCTGAACGTAAGGTGAGTGCCCACCCAGTGCCTGGATGAGGAGGTGGCAGCTAATAGGCACTGTTCACTGCAGGGCTAAGTCATCTAAGTCCCCTTCCCATCCACCTCAGCACATGCTGGACTACCTGTGGCAAAGGAACTTTCGTCAGTTCATCTATAAGGTAGGAAAGGCCACTCCAGGGAGGCCCCTCCCATGGCTCCTCTCCCATCAAGCCCACAGCCTGCTTGTCTTCCAGAACATCATCCATAGTGCAGCACCACTAGGTGATGAGATGGCCCATCATCTATATGTGCTGCAGACCCTTACACTGGGACTTTTGGAGTCACGCATGCGGACACCAGTTGACCCCTACAGCCAGGTTTGTCTTTAGAAGGGACACAGGCAGAAGATGGTTTGGACATGGTTTTGAATCTGTGATCTTTTCGTGTGTGTGAGGTATTGGGGATTGAACACCAGGCTTCGTACATGGTAGGCCAGTGCTGTACCACTAAGCTCCACTCCCATCCAGAATATATGGTTCTGACATCCTGATACCCCCCTAAAAACATTGACTCCAGGAACAACGAGACCAGCTGCAAGCCCTGCGCCAGGCTGCCTTTGAGTCAGATGGGGAGTCTTTGGGCACTGGGCTGAGTGCTGACCGTCGCCGTTCCCTCTGTGCTCGAGAGTTCCGCAAACTGGGCTTCTCTGTGAGTGACCCTCTCCCTGAGCCCCTACCCCAACCTCCCTCTGGCTGTGGTTGTTCCAGGAGCTGCAGCCCTTCCTGAACTGCCTGTGGCCCCACCCCACTCCTCACACCCCTAGAACACCAACCCAGCCCAGGACCTGGAGCGTGTGCCCCCCGGCCTGCTGGCCCTCGACAACATGCTTTACTTCTCCAGACAGGCGCCCAGTGCATACAGCCGGGTCAGTGACAGGTTGGAAGGGAGAGATGGCAGCATCCTCCTTTGTCAGGGTCTCCATGGGCTTGGCTGAGACTGCCCCATTCTCTACTCTTGCCATCCTAGTTTGTGTTGGAGAACAGCAGCCGGGAAGACAAGCATGAGTGCCCCTTTGCCCGAAGCAGCATCCAGCTGACTTCGCTCCTATGCGAGTTGCTCCACATTGGGGAGCCTTGTGAGTGGGACTGGGCATAGTGTGTCCAGGGACAGGGGACGGAAGGGCAGAGAGGGCCAGGGGCTGTACACACTTTCTCCCTGAGCCCCTCCTGCCCCCCCCCGCTCCAGGCTCTGAGACAGCCCAAGACTTCTCCCCGATGTTCTTCAGCCAAGACCAGAGCTTCCATGAGCTCTTCTGTGTGGCCATCCAGCTGTTGAATAAGACCTGGAAGGAGATGCGGGCCACGCAGGAGGATTTTGACAAGGTGGATGGGATGGGAGCTGGGAGGCCAGGATAGATGGCTGTTCTGAAAAGGAGCCTAGAGATTAGGCCCTGCACTGAGCTTGAGGTGGCCCCAGGTCATGCAGGTGGTACGAGAGCAACTGGCCCGAACACTGGCCCTGAAGCCCACCTCCCTGGACCTCTTCCGGACCAAGGTTAATGCACTCACCTATGGGGAGGTGCTGCGGCTGCGGCAGACAGAACGGCTGCACCAGGAGGGCACACTGGCTCCTCCCATACTGTGAGTTGCTGGGATAGGTCCATAGCATTAGCTTACACCTTCCAGAAAAGCCTATAGGCTTACATCTTCCATATCCCTGTAGGCTATGTCCCAGATCATTCCTAGTTAGTGACTCCCCTCCTCCCATCCAGGGAGCTGCGGGAGAAGCTGAAGCCAGAGCTCCTGGGCCTAATCCGCCAACAGCGTTTGCTCCGCCTCTGTGAAGGGACACTTTTCCACAAGATCAGCAGCCGGAGACGCCAGGGTCTCTCAGTGGGGCAAGGAGGGGTGGAGTGTGGCTGGATTGGGGTGAGAGCCCTTCCTAGCCTGCTACCTTCTTTCCCATTTCCCACATAGACAAGCTGTGGTTCTGCTGCCTGTCACCCAACCACAAGGTGCTTCAATACGGTGATGTAGAAGAAGGCACTTGTGTACCCACCCCAGAGAGCCTGCCTGAGCAGCGTAAGACTGGCAGGGCCACTCTTCCCTGATACTGCATTCCCTGGGCTGCCTAGGGCCCCCCGTCAGCCCACTCTTTTTTCTGTAGTCCCTGTGGCCGACATCAGGGCACTTCTGACAGGCAAGGACTGCCCACATGTTCGGGAGAAGGGCTCTGGGAAGCAGAACAAGGTGAGTGCAGCAGAACAGGAGTTCCTTCCTGCCTACTCCATTCCCTGCTCTTTTTTTTTTTGGTGGGACCATGGGGTTTGAACTCATGACCTTGAACTTGCCCCATTCCCTGCTAAGTGTCTCTACCACCTGCTTCCCTAGGACCTCTATGAATTGGCTTTCTCCATCAGCTATGACCGTGGTGAGGAAGAGGCATTCCTCAACTTCATTGCCCCCTCCAAACGGGATGTGAGTGTCAGGACCAGAGTGAGTTGGGCTGATGGACAGGGGACACAGATGGGCAGGCCCTCATGACCTGCCTCTATCTGTCCCTAGTTCTACTTATGGACAGATGGGCTGAGTGCCCTGCTGGGTAGTCCTATGGGCAGTGAGCAGACCCGACTGGATCTAGAGCAGCTGCTGACCATGGAGACCAAACTGCGACTGTTGGAGCTGGAGAATGTGCCCATCCCAGACCAGCCACCACCTGTGCCCCCACCCCCCACCAACTTCAACTTCTGCTATGATTGCACTATTGCAGAACCTTGACTGTGAGTTTGGCCAAAGCCTACCACTGCTGTTGCTACAGCATCTACAAAGGGTGGAAGGTAGAGAAGCACAGACACCCTGAACAGCAAAGACTAGTGGAGTAATAAAGTCTGCTTGACTCTTCAGGTACTGTGTCAAGCCAGCTCTAAACTTTATGGGTCAGCCGGGCGTGGTGGCTCACGCCTATAATCCCAGCACTTGGGAGGCTGAGGCAGGAGGATCGGTGCAAGTTTGAGACCAGCCTGGGCTACAAAAGTGAGCTCAAGGCCAGCCTGAACTGCATAGCGAGACCCTGTCTCAAAAAGACAAACAAACAAACAAACAAATAAATAAATAAATAAGCTTTATGGGCCAATCCTGTGACAGATGGGGACAGGCATCTTTTGCTGTCTTTAGATTTAGCTAGTGAATGAAATAAGATATCAGTGGGACCACAACCTTGGAAACTACTTTGGGGCACTGGTGTTCTGAGGGAAGTAGGGCCAGGCTGAGACTGTTGTCCTCTCACATGAGTCATTGTTTTCTTTCAGCACTGGTCCTAGAAAGAGATGAACTATGGTCTGTGGGCACCAGATTGGGGAGAAGTAGCAGGGTAGGAGGCAGTGCCCACATTGATGCCTTCCTGGTTAGCCCTTATAGTCTGGAAGCCATCCTTTCAGAAGGCTCCTGACAGTCTGACTTTAGCCCTTTACTGTGCTTGGCAGTATTGTATGTCCTCTGTGGGACTTGGGGGCTTCTGGAGATAGGCAAGAAGGGAGAAATGTGAGGGTGGGTCTGCTTTCTACTGAAAGGCAAGCTTTAGATTCCCAAGGGCATCCCCAGTCTGAGGGGAATATCTGAGGTGATGCTGATATGTGGAAATTCTATGTAGGAAGCCCTGCATTGTGATTAAACCTAACCCAAGAGCGTGAATGATGTGGGAGCCACAGATAGCAAGACCCCCTGAGGACAGAAGTGGCAAGGAATATTTCGCTCAGCTAGAGGTCAGGCTGTGACCACAGACTTCAGGTCCCAGAGGCAAAGAAGACCACACCAACCCAGAGGACTCACAAGGGAGGTTGAAAGTTGCCCCTGCCCTGACTTCCTTCTCCATGCCACTCACTACTTTCCAGTTCCTCCAAAAATATGGTTTAACAATGTTAACCATCAGTCCTTTACTTATGAATCTGATGAAATGGCATCTTTTTAATAGAATGTACTGGGATAGAACCTTCCCCTCATTCTTCAGCTACACTTCTGATCCCCAAGGCATCCAGGTTCTTAGACTTTCGTCCACACTTACAACAGTCACCTGTTGGGTGCAATGTGGAAATCAGGGGCAGGATTCCAAATCCTGTTAAGTCTGCCAGCATTGTTAAGTCCTCTCTAGTCCTTTGCCTGTGGCACGATCATCTTTAGTCTTGTTTCTCTAATCATCTCAATACTGGCTACTCTAACTGCTTTCTCAAACATAAACTGGATATGACTACACAGGTGTGCATGTGCAGACACACACACACACACACACACACACACACACACACATATATATATATATATATATATATATATATATATATATATATCCTGTATTCTTCAGTGTCTTCCTACACCCATGGGTTAATGGTCCAGGCTACCATGATTGAGCACTATGCTGAGCTGGAAGGGTTGCAAACATTTTGTGACTTAGCCCTTCCAACTGAGAGCCCACCCCTTCAAGGGTTTTGCTGCTTGGTCCAAGCTGGCATCCTCTCTACACCAGTCCAGTGCCAGCTCTCTCTGTCTGTGTGTACCCCCATAGGTCTTTCTGCCTGGATTGCTCCCCTTCCCTCCCTAATTCCCATTTCTCACTGCCTCAACTCCTTTCCTGAACCTCTAAATCAAGCTCTTCGATGCCTCAGCTCCAGGTATTTGTTATCCATACAGTGTACATCTTGCATATTGGAATGACTGCCTGTTGGCTTAGTTGCCTCCCCAGAAGGCCTGAAAGGAAACCAAGAGAACTCTGGCATCCCACTGCCTGCCACATGCACCCACAGAGTACCAGTTAGCTTTTCTTAGAACTGGTGATCAGATAGATGGACAGTGTATGGGAATGTATGAAAGATGAGCAGACTTTCTCTGGGATCTGGTTGAGTTAGACCAGTGTAGACCAGGCCTGAGACCAGGATGGGGCACTCATGGGGCTTTGGGTCAACCGAGGTGGGGTGGGAGTTCTCTTCAGACAAGAGGCAAGATCCAAACTTTTTAATCTTGTTTGGGTTTACAGTAAAATTAACTTGGCTGCTAAAGCTTGGCGCTTGTGGGAGCTGGAACAGTGCCTCAAGGGAGCAGTATGAGTACAGAAGGAATCTGTGGCAGCCACATGTAGCTGGCATTTCCAGGAGCCAGTGGCAGCAACATGTAGCTGAAGACATTCTGCTGCCCAGCTGTGGGGAAGGCGGGGGCAGGAAGTCTTCTGGCTACCCTGGGTTGGTCTTACCTCCATTCCAAGACAAGAAGTCTATAGCAAATAGAGGCAAGAGGCACTGGGGCAAACTCCAGGTCCACAGTCCTGGTCTGGGACTATGGGGTGAAGAAGGCTGAGCTGCATGCGGGCTGGATACTGACCTGGCCTCAGAGTGTCAGGGTCAGGTCAGCCCCTCCCACAAAGCGGGACTGGATACAAGTCACCTGAGGCAGCTGGGCTTGGAAGTGCCGGATGGCCACCACACTGATACCAGGACACATGGCTACATCCAGTACTCGTAGTTGCTTGCACACCTGTCTAATGGTGTCCAGTGTTCTGTGGGGAGACCACTGGCTGCGTGCCTGATTTGTGGTAGGGCCCTAACCCACCCTCCACTGGGGCTCTGCCTGCTATATGTCACCAGATCTACTCACTGCTCTGTGAGCTGACTGCAGCTAGATAGGTTGAGGTGCTGCAACCTGGGCCAGAACCTAGCTGCCTGGGCCCAGCCCTCATCACTGAGGTGGCTGCAGTGACTCAGTGACAAGCGCTCCAGACTAGGGCAGCCCCTGGCCACAGCCACCAAACCGACGTCAGTGAGTGCTGGCAATAGGCTCAGAGACAGTTGCCTCAGCTGGGGGAACCGGAGCACCTGCAGGAAAGGGGTTAGAACCCGTTGGTGAAACACAGCACTGGACCCCAGAACCTAGAGCCCATCTAAGTTCCCTGTCTCCATTCCGGGAAGCAATTAGAAGCCAATCAGAAAAGAATATTTTTCCAAGGAAGATATGGGTTGGACCAGTCCCCAGGCTCCAGCCCCAGGACCCCTAGCCACACCTTGGCCAGACTGGTGTCAGATAGCTTGCTGCAGGCTGTGAGGTCCAACTCTTGCAAGGCCTGTAGCATGAGCAAGGAAGGGCCCTGCAGCTGGAGAAAGTGGTCTGAAGCCTCATGCTCCAGCTCTGGGTGCAGCTGTGGGAAGAAAGCCCTCCTCAGTCCTCCCTGAATTTGCCTCCCTGAAATGCTGCTACAGAGACTCAAGGAGCAGAAAGGCAAGATAGCCCAGGGGCCATCCCAACCTTCCTGACCCCCCAGGCCCTCACCTGAGGACCCAGTACAGATTCCTCAGATGGTTCCTGCAGCCCCAGAAGCCCCCAGTCTTGGAGTTCCTTGCACCAGGCCAGGCGCAGGACTGAGAGGTGGGTGAGGCAGGTGCAGATGGCTTGTATGGTCCGGTTGGTGAGGGCCATGCAGGAAGACAAGTCTAGCACTCTGAGGCTTGGACCCAGTGCTGAGATTACAGAGAACACTGAGGCATCCTGGGAGGCAGGTGGAGAGGAAAGGTTGGAACAGCAGCTTGTGCCTCCGCTACCAGGCTTGGCAGAGTTCACTAGTGAGGGTCTGTCTAAGTTTTCTGCCCCAAGGCAACAGGGAGCTGCCAGAGGGCCCAGGTCCCTCTGCTACTTGTGAAAGTTTAGAGTAGGTGGGTTGTGGGGATGTGATGCCTAGAGGAGGTTGCTGAAGGACAAAAGCTATGGCTGGGGCAGGAAGAATACAGCTGTGAACTTCTAAAGCAGCTAGCTGTCTGTCTTCTCTATGGTTCGCTGAGCCAGGTGTGAACAGCTGACCCTAGCTGAGCCAATGAGATGTGCTCCCTCCAGAATTTGAAGCAGAACTGTAAAGTGGTAGTGGTGGAAGGTGCCACCACCTGCTAGAAGTCTGGTAGGGGCAGTAGTAGCTAAGGGCAGAGCAGAGGAAGGCAGTTTTAGATGTCGAGGAAGTTGTACAGGCACAGGAACATAGGGCTAGCAAGCAGCAAAGAGACTTTGGTGGCAAATAAAAGATGGAATTGTCCAAGAAGAGATGGTGTAAGACAAGGCTGGTGTTTTAGGCTGGGTAAGTGCTTGTCACAGTGATAGGTTGAAGGAATAAACCAATAAGGAGTGACTGACATTATTAGGCAAAGATGCTGCCTAATGAGACATAGTTGAACCTGACAAAGGCTTAGCTTCAGTCAGGAAGGGGCCTTAATGCTCCTATGACACATTTCCTCCCACAGTCTTTGAACACTTTCTTCAGGGCTTCTTCCCTGCCATTACCTTCTATTGCCCCCATCTCCAGCCTCCCTGCTTCAGAACACTTGTCCTCAGTGCCCCTGCTAGGACTGCAGCAGTCACTTGGCCAGTGAGCTACTAGGCTACCCTACAGACCAGGCCATCCTTGCTGTCTTGGCACCCCCGTTAGGGCCCACAGTGGGGGCTCTGGGGAGGTACACCAGCACCATACTCTGTCTAAGCTGCTGTCTTCCTGCAGACTGCAGCCCAAGTTCAGTTGTTCCTAGTGCTCCTTGGATGTGAACACTGGTAGGCCCTACCTGCAGGCCCAGCTTCCCCACCTCTGCCCCAAGAGAAAGGGAGAGGATGGTGCACTCACCTTCAGTGAAGAACAATAGGCCAGCCTGAGGGTGGTCAGCAGGGGTGGAACTCCATGCACTGAGCCCAGAGCCTGGGCTAGTCCCTGCCCACTCACCAGGCAGCATTCAGCCATGTCCAGGCTCCGCAACTCCTGCAGGCTGCCCAGGGCTGTGCACCCTGCGTCTGTCAGCCGCTGCAGCTTCCCCAGATTCAGGCGCTGCAAGTGCCGCAGGCCCCGGCTCATAGCCAAGAGTGCCCCATCTGTCAGTTCTGAGCAGCCACTGAGGTCCAGAGAAGTAAGTCCTGGTTGCTGGCGGCACAGGGTGGCCACAGCGTCTGTGGAGAGGTCCTGGCAGCTGTGCAAGCTGAGTTCCTGCAGCTGCAGACCAGCCACCTGGCCCAAAGCCTGCAAGGCTTCAGGTGGCAAGCCAGTGCCACTCAAGTCCAGGGCATGCAGTGTGCCAGCTCGCTCTTTTATAAATTGGAGCACATTGTGGAAGGAGAGTTTAAAGAAACAGGGGTTCTGAGGGCTGATAGGGCCCTGACCTGCACCTAGCTGGAAGGTGAGGTGGCAGTAGGCCAAGGAGAGGCGCTCCAAGTTGGGGACACAGCTGCTGAGCTGGTTGAAGCTAAGGTCACCCAGGTCTCGCAGGCCAGCGAGATTGAGCTCACAGAGGCCACTCAATGCCTGCCGGACATTCTGTGCTGTCTCAGGCTGAGCCAAGAGTATACCTGAGGTGAAGAGGCTGTTACAACCACTGAGGTCAAGGGTGCGCAGGGCTGAGCATCTTTGGATCAGGGCTACAAAGGATGCCTCTGTGGGGCTGCCCCCACGCAGGCACAAGCTCTGCAGGTGTGGGCCTAGGTGGTAGGCAACAGATTGTAGCACCTTCTGTGAGGTAGGTGAGCCATCCAAGTTTGTCAGGCTAATACAGGAGATGCCCCTGAGGCCCAAGCTTCTGATGGCTGGAAGGGAGGCAGAGGACACTGGAATGTTGTATTGGACATTTGCCTAAGGAGAGCAGTAAGTGTGGGGTTAGGTCACAAAGAGCCCTTCCACAATGAGAACCCCTGTGATGTCTTGTGTGGTTAAGGGGGATTCAAGTAAGAAGTGGGGGCCAGGGCTGGGTGTGGTGGCAGATACCTGTAATCCCAGCACTTAGGAGGCCCAGGCAGGAATATCACTGTGAGTTACACTGAACATCCTGAGTTCAAGGATGGCCTGAGCTACATAGCAATATCCTATCTCAAAGAAAGAAAGAAAGAAAGAAAGAAAGAAAGAAAGAAAGAAAGAAAGAAAGAAAGAAAAAAAGAAGAGAGAAAGAAAGAGGAATCCATGAAGATACCCTACTCTGAGGGTCCAAAGGGAAATGACTATTAGGGGAAGGCAGGAATGTCATGGAGGACAGGCCAGGATGCCTCAGGAGAGGCAAGGACAGAGTGAGGAGTTAGCATGGTGAACACAGAAGGACTGATGTGACCTGGAAGGAAGCCCAATGCACACCCCACCCCCACACACCCTCCACTAAGGTGCAAGGACAAAGGATGCTGGACGCAGCCTTCGAGACTCTCAGTAGGCAGAACTGAGATCCACAGACCTGGTCTCTTACTCCAGGAAATTGGCCTTGGCTAAGCACCCAGCAGTCTCTACTTTCTAGAGAGTATATAAATATCTCTGAGAACAACAGGAAGTGGGAGAAGTAAAGCAGGTGCCACTCATTACAATCCTCTGTGGCCCAGGCACCGTAGGTCTGCGGCAGGCAGTGAAGCCTTCGTTTCCTGGTAGCTTCAGCACACAAGTGTTTGTAAAAATGTATTTTATGTGTAAGGAAAAATTGTGTCTATGTATGTGTGTGTGTGCATAACTGTGCACATGTGTGTGTGCATGTGTGTGCGTGTGTATGTGTGTGACTCCTCTGGTAGAATATAGCAGCAGAAAGCAGGACCTTGAGCTGTGTTTTGCTTTCATTCCACCGTGACCAACTCAAGGACAGACAACACGGCTTTCCAGGGCACTGGGCAGAGCTTGGGTACCTGTGGGGCATTACCTTTACTTGTTTTCTTGAAACAAACTGGGATTAAAGAACAGCAGAGGCAGGGCAGAGGGAATAAGAAATCACCAGGTCCAGCATTTCGGCTGCCTCATGAGACACAGCCCCTGCCTGTCTTTGATACGTCAATGTCTCCCACAGTGTCAGTGACTAGAGCACTGCCTCCTGCGGCCTTAGTTCTGGGAGATGACTCCTGCCCACAGCATTCTGTATCTGTTCTCTGGAATACAGTGGTATTGAAGTATGGACAGGGTCCTGGGTGCTCTGGTGCTGTGGCCCAGCTGTCAATATGCTATCTGAAGTTCATGGATAGCTAGAGAAGCCCAGGTCTATAATAGTAGACTCCAAGATCCTAGCCCCTGAACCTAGCTTCTATTTCCCTCTCTCCATGTTTCTCCTCTATGCCACTTATGCCCATGTTCACTATCTAGCACCCAGCACCAGTATCTCTGCCCTCATCCCCTGCCTGCCCCATCCCTTCACCCTTCTGTTCCCTGCCACAGAAATATTCATCCCTGGCCACAGCTCCCCTCAGGCAGGTTCACCAACAAGGCTTCTCTTCAGCCTCTCAGTGTCCTCTCCCCTGTGCCACCTATTGTTGGAGGTCAACAACTGTTCTCCTTGACACTACCTCACATTGTGGTTCTGAGATCCTGCCCTCCTGACCATCTTTATACATTCTAGCCCACTCATGGTTTCTTTGGGGTTCACCAAAGAAGAGACCTGGTCCATAAATAACTGGACTCCCACTGGCAATCCTCCCAACTACTTTTTTCTGATCAACATTTCTTTTCTGAACACTAGGCCCTACAATCAGCTGCTTCATGGAACTTTCTCCAGATAACCCTAATATACCACACCACACCCAAATCTGAATTTACCACCTTGCTGGGGGATGTTGGTGTACTGCTATAATTCTAGCTACTTGGGAGGCTGAGGCAGGAGGATCAAAAGTTAAGAGTCAGGCCGAGGACATGGCTCAGTGGAATAAGGGCTTACCTGGAAAGCACAAGGTCCTGAGTTTAATCCTTGGTACCACCAAAAGAAGGTTAAGAGTCCAACTTATATAACACAGAAAAACTCTATTTCAAAATTTTTAAAGAGTGTGGAAGCCGGGCGTGGTGGCGCACACCTGTAATCCCAGCACTTGGGAGGCTGAGGCAGGAGGATCGGTGCAAGTTCGAGACCAGCCTGAGCTACAAAAGTGAGCTCAAGGCCAGCCTGAACTGCATAGTGAGACCTTGTCTCAAAAAGACAAAAAAAAA